>WYDF02015546.1:0-26817 GCA_009867245.2 Adranes taylori
ATCACAATGCAGACTGTCACGTGATTATATGAAGGTGGGGGTCTGCGATACCCCCACGTGGTGACTTACGGGTTAAAATAACGTAAAAAAGCATAATAGGGCATCGTACAAAACACGGATTTGTTTAGGATTCTGTCAGAATTAATACGTTTAAGATTATATAAAATTAATTTAATCTATTTAATTATTAGGTACTCCAAACGACTTTATCTTACCATACAACATTCACTGAATAAAATTTCAAATAATTCGTATAAGGTGCATAGCTCAAGAAACAAGCCAATAAAATTTCAATAAGTATACTAACATTCAAGATCCAATTTTTCATTCCTAAAATACAAAATCTTATTTGAATATTATTTTTTTCGCTTTTATTAAAACGAACTAGGTTTAATCCGAGCGCTTTAAGATCAACACAATGTAACGAACAGTAACAAGTTTTCGTCTGGTACTAACACCCACATTCATTCTTCGAGAGGAGTGCGCTTACAAAATTTACAGCATCAACATATTTGATTTTATGTATAATACACAATTTGCATACTTGCAAATTGCATACAAATTCCGTTGTTATTTATTCGTATTAATATACTATTATAGGTTACACTTTTGGGTTTTTTTTTATTGTGCATTGTTATATTATAATTATTTGTTTAAAACGAGATAATTAGGTGCAACAAAAATTGACACGTACACGTACAGACAAATTAATAAGAAAGTCAAAACTACCATCACCAATAGGAAGTTATTATCTCCAAAGAAAACAAGAGTAAGAGCTTACCTTAAATCTACTTCTTCCGATGGTGAAATTAATGCCATACGGACTTTTATTGTTAAGGAAAAACATTTTTTTTATTATTGAGGTAAAACAGCCAACGTTGAACGGTAATGAACGGAACGGTAGGTTGGTACAAAGCAAGTTATTGAGGAGTTAAAGGTAGCAATAAATTACATAATGTTTCATAATAAATTAATTAAATTATTTAAATAAATAGATTTGGGAACCCTATATTGCATGTATTATTTGTTGTTATGTTTATAATGTATAAGACGAATTATTGTGCGCGCTAGATACGTGTGTGATTTGGCCGGCCGCTTACCGCATTGTTGTGTGGCGTGTGATATATGATATATTGTCACTGACTGTGAGTATTATGTACGCGAGCAGCGTTTGTGTTCTACGCTCGCTTCACTGCTTTCTGTGGATACCGCAACTGGAATAGACTGATATATGTTTGGCTATGTATCACTACCGCTGACGACTGCATTCTATTACAATCCGTAGGAAAGCCGCATGAGACAATTGTGTGTTACATCATTACGTAGAATATGGTAATACTGAGATTTGTATAGGATTGTGTGAGAGGACCCGTGGCAAGTAATAAAATGTCGTGTGCAAAACTTAAGTGAAGACTCCCCGTCTATATGTTGCGAGAATTTGTATAGAAATATTTAGTTATCGAACTCGAGAACTCAAAGACACACGTCCAACAACAGCAGCATGACCAGAGCTACCAGCGAGCCAAGCCAAACAGCGATAGTCGACGGGATAATAATATATTTGGTAAGTGATTTTCATATACCATTATACTGTTTGATAGATTGCATGTATGTTGAATAGTTTTATTTCCACCTATCCATTAACCTAACTCCCATATTACTAGAGCGTATGCATCTAACTGGTGCGCCACAAGGTTAGTTGTAATCACTAGGCAGTAGTGACACAGGTTCGCCTCACTGTGTTATTACGCCTATAGTATTCTCCTAGGATTCCTACCTTTCCAGTTGCACAAATTGCTGTGTATGAATTTACCCCGTCCTCCAGTTGGAGTATCTTTGGATTTACCCTAGCCCTTGTATTATTTACTGCTTGTACACGCTTTCCGCGGTTTTACTGTTTCATTATTATTATTATCACGCCGCTTTTATTTTGTTTTATAATTATTATTGCCATATCTTTGTACTGTTCTATTTATCTATATTGTTTAGTATGATAGAATCGCTACTGTTGATTTGCTAGTCGCCATAAAGGCTATATTAATGTAATTAAACATTTATACATTGACATTTATTTGTGCATATATATTTTCTTTCTCTGTTTATATTGGTTAAAAGAACAATAGACGGTTTTGTTAAATCATTAAAGCTGTTTCACTCATTAGCATTAAGTTTATTACAGTTGCACACAAGAACGAGAACCACTGGTTTACTCACAACACTAGAAGCTGCATGTGTCCTCAGTAAGCCACCGAGGACAGGAGGAATAAGAAAATCAGTTCCAGTATGCGGTATCACGTTAAACTAACCCGCTGCGAAAGACATATATTTCCGAGGACTGTTTGAATTCTGTAATTAACTAAGATATTTGTTTTCGCCATTGGTCACAGTCGCTAAGGTTCTCCATTAGCAGCGATGCGAATGGGAGTCCGTCACAAGATAGATTAAGTTTTTGTCAGGAATACAAAATTTATTCTTACAATAATTCAGATATTCATAAAGCAATAATTTTTTCATTATAATTTTTTTCATAAATTTGGTATTGCTTCGAATTTAGGAAATAGTGAGTCAAAAGTATTTTTATATCTGCATTTATGGTTCAAATAAAAAGAAATGAATGAAATAAGTATTATGCATAAATGGAAAGAATATTTTTAACAACATATTGTTACGTCGTTGGTACGAGCGGTAGTATATTAGTTTGGCCAGATTTTGATGATATAATATGTTGATCTTAGAGCGCGTGAACTATATGTACGTAAACCTCTACTATTAAAACAAAATACATAGGTATTGTTAATCTACGATATGTAACTTTATAAAATTTGTATGTATAATACATAAAGAATTGTTTGTTCTTTGAAATCATTACACCGCTAGTTTAGTGGTCTAAACACCTGAGCAGAAATCGAGAGGCTCGGGTTCGATTTCCGAGTGGGGTTATTTTTTCAAAGAGAAATAATTATATTAATTTCAATCATTACATTAATTACACCAAGTGACTCATGTAAACACATTAATTACTTAAAAATAATAACAAGTTTTTTATAACGCCCTGTATATTTTGACAGATTATGGTGATCATTATGATTCTCATTAAAATATTACTAGCAGCTATGTATTACTGTGCAAATCAAATATTAGCCTAATGAACTTACGTAAGCTAATTGAAAGATTTTGTTTTAAAGAAGGAGTGGACTACCACTGGAAACATTTAACTAACAAATTTACTTGTTTCATTTCATGACTGACCGCCATTCAAGAAATGAATCTTCGATAATAAATAAATAAAAGAAGATACCTTGTACAAATAAAGAATTTCTTCTAGTTTTACAAGTCATGGCATTACCAATTTGACATACAACAATCGACCACATAAAAGCTGTTGAACAAGTGTGTTCTAAAATTTTTCGCTCCTGGTAACTCCATTCCTGGCCCCATGAATCACGCAAATCATTTATGTATTGCGAATCCCATTCATTCCGTAAACCTTAAACAATATAATCTCATCAATTCCACGACGAAATATCTACATCAATTGGAAAAAACCTAGATTCATCGATTTATCGCTAAAAAGAGATCCTTCAGTTAAAAGCAATATTCATTAAAAGTTAAAAGCAGTTAACGGATTAATCATTTTTGTTTTGAAAATTAATATGACTACCTGCATCTTGAAAAAATCACCGCACCCGGGACTCGAACCGGGGCCTTCTGATTGCCGGTCAGATGCTCTTCCTACTGAGCTAGCGGGGTGATGATTTCAGAACATAGACAATCTCAATATGTGTTATACAATTGTAGAACTAATCTACAACATGTAACTCTTTAAACAGTACGTTCGTTAACTAGCTCAACATCAAAGCATAGTTTTGGCTTCATCTGCCAGGTGTCGCCAGCCACTTATACTGTTTTGATGTTATTTTTCCACATATATAGTAATTCCCATGTTCACGTCTTTATAGAGAGGCACCTATGAATAGATGAGACATACATATGTACTGAGTGTTAAGGTCACTCAGTGTGTAATTCATGATTTTTTGAAAATTAATATAACTACCTGTGTCCTAAAAAATGACTATCTGTGTCTTCAAGACACAAAGAGCCATATTAATTTAAAAAAAGTTATCAATTACACATTGAGTAACCTTAACATTCACTACATATGTACATCTCATCTATTCATAGGTGCAAATCTATAAAGGAGAGAACATGGAAATTAATATATATGTGGAAAAATAATATCAAAACAGCACCAGTAAAACGACACCTGGCGGATGAAGCCAAAACCATGCTTTGATCGCTAAGTTAGTTAACGAATCTGCTGTTTAAAGAGATACATGTTGTGGATTAGCTTCTCAATTGTACAACACATATTAAGATTGGCTGTCACCCCGTTAGCTCAGTAGGAAGAAAACATCTGACCGGCAATCAAAAGGTCCCGGGTTCGAGCCCCGGATGCGGTGTTTTTTTCAAGACATAGAGTAATATTAATTTTAATTATTAATTAGACACTTAGTGACCTTAACACTCACTACAAACGTCTCAGCAATAACGAATTTTCAGAGGTGTTTATCAAAATACCAGAAAATCCTTTTCGGTGTGAAATGAATTCCCTGACGCCAAAATTTATTTTCCGACACCAACATAGACTTTTTAAGATATTAGCAATTATTCCATTTTGGTCGTAAATCGACTTATTGTTGTACTTTTTCGTAATTAGTGTAAATAAATGTAAAGAAAGATTGTTTTATAAACGCGTTTGTAACACGATGACTTTAGAAAATTATCTATGAGTTATATCAACAATTTACAAATTTCGGATTTCCTTTTGCTTGGGTATATGGACAAACAGCTCAGAAATCAATCGAATAGTTAGTTTACAGTTAACGTTTCAAAAAAGTAATTTTGTGACAAATGGTGTAAGAAAGTTACTTGGGACTCTCAATTAACAAATCATCACGCGAGTACATATCTGTTGAATGTATAATGTCGCAAGCTCGCTCGCTCCCTGCTAAGAGTGGGGAACTTCTCGCACTGTTTATTATTTTATTCAATTACGCGAGCATCGTAGCAGCATAGCATGTATCCATTATATATGTACGTATGAGACGCTGCTGCAAGGGGGCAGGATCCTGGCGCTGTCTATTATGCATATATGGTGGTAGCGGCTGCCACTGCTGAGATGATGATTTTGACGTACCGTCTTTTGACGTACGTCGCTAGCTGATGCTAGGAGCAAGAATCTTACCGCCGCCAGCTAAGGGTATAAATTGGCATGCACTTATGCGATATAGATCGTTCTGAATTTTGCAATTGCAAAGTAAATCAGCAAACACAAGCAGCCAATGGCACTCAGTAGCGAGCGATTGCGATTTACATTTTTTTGCTTTGGAATGTGCACCTCCAAAGAATCTCAACTTCAGCACCTTTAAAACGACGAAATCATACACGAGATTCTCCTTTGGGCAGATGTCACGTAATGACTCTCTAAACAATAGAGTAAGTCGTTCCCTCATTGTTGGGTCGTGTGACCAAAGTAAACTCAAAGTGGCCAGGATTACGGCCTTTTGCATCTGACTTGCTACTTCTTCAGCTTTGGCTTCGCAAGTTGGTATGGTCTTAATGGCGCTTAGCTCGCATATAAAATCCTGATATTTAGCCACTTTTTCTCGTTCCTTAATTTCAATATTTTTATCATCGGGGTAGAAAATTCTATAAGGATCATCTACCTTAGTGGAATCTAAAAACACAATATCTGGTTTGTTTGTGGCTATTTGATGGGTTGTATGAAAACCGTAGTTCCAATAGATTTTCGCGGCGTCAGTTTCAACTACGGTCTTAAGATCCTTAACGAAATAGGATTGCATCCGGGCCTTTGTCTATACAATAAGAATGACCCAGATGAAAATATAGCACTTTTAAGGTGGCATTATGGCACTGGATGTATTTAGTGCTAGCATACACCGGGTATACTGAAAGAATATGAAGTAGCGTCTCTGGTTGAGATTTCATGCTCGGCAGTTCGTATTTGACACCTATGAGTCTATTAAATTCTTACGGTACACAAGTGTGTTTATGACACGGCAAGCAAGAATAAATCCCATAGTCTCAGATCGCAGGCCAGCAGATCTTAAAAGCTGAATGTTCATTATGGTAACAGCTCAAACTCTATAATGACGTTATAAAATTGGCCATGCATAGATTTATATCGATGGAGTTGTTTGAATATTCCCGATTCTGATTTTCGAAATATCTTTTTGACAGCCTCGATATCTAACTCTATCACGTTCCATGCTTCACCACCATGAGCCCGCATATGTGTCGAAAACTATAATCCAAGGCATTCGGATGCCTTTCTTGCAGCCTGATACAAACCCCACAGCCACAAATGACCACACAGCCGCTAATTCGTGCTCGTGCACAAATTTCATGAGAGGGCCATCTAGGTTTTTGATAACCCTGTTAGCCATTCCTATTACCACATGGCCATGTATTGACTCAAGATCTTGGGCACCTTCATTTCGCGGAAGGTAAACACGAGGCGCGGAAGATCTAGGATGGATGCTGAGATTAATAGGCATTTTGATACCAAAACTATATAATAGTATTGGAAAAGCAAACATATTTGCTTAAAAAACCCCATTAGTAAAGCACAATGATTACTTGTTTTTAACTGGCGATTAGCATGATGAACATGGATCACCAAAATTGAAGTAGCTGAGAGATGACCTACTACCCAATATAGAACACAATCTGTTTAATAATCAATAATGCATCTTATCACAATGTGTCTACTGAACTATTCTATCTATCGCGCGCAAGAAATTAGAAATGCACAAAGGTTCTCTTTTTAATGCACCATGTTTTTTCAGTCGAATGAAACACAAAAAGTCTACAAAATAAAATTATTTGTACATTACCTACAAGCTTTCGGGGTAAGAATCCATGTTCGGCCATAATCATAAAATAGACAAACATACCACATATGGATTCAATGACTCCCACGTGGCCATAAGCAAAGAAATACATCTGAAATGTAACTAATCGATCTGTAAGTGGATTGCGCGGTGGTCTTGACATAATATCACTTTCTGCTTTCTCGTAAGCTAAACTAATCGCTGGCATCATATCGGTTAAAACATCGATACATAGAACGGCCAATACACCTATAAAACAAATTAGTTTGCTCTTTTTAAATCTCTAAATTCGAATCAGTGTTTAAACAAACAGTTTCTATACGCCAGAAAATATTCTGTGCAGGCGCAGGTGGGCTCTGATAATTTCGAAAAATTAAAAATGATTACACATACATCATACTTAAGTCAAAAGTGTAACATAAGAATAGAGAGGTAGATGAAATAAAAGTAATATTTACCTAATGGTAGTGGTATGTTTAATAAAATAAATAGCAGAAACGGCGTAATTTCCGGCACATTCGATGTTAAAACATATGTTATTGATTTCTTAAGATTATCGAATATTTTACGTCCTTCTTCAATACCAACAACAATTGTAGCAAAATTATCATCGAGCAGAATAATATCGGCGGATTGTTGTGATACCTCCGAACCGGAAATACCCATAGCAATACCAACATCAGCTTTTTTTAAAGCTGGCGCATCGTTAACTCCATCACCGGTGACAGCAACTAGGTAAAAAAAAAACAAAGAGATTATTACTAAAAAATAGTTTGTTCAAGGTAGCAATTGAGTATTATTACCACCACTAACCTCGCTTAATGTTTATGTTAGTTAATTATAATTTCAATTTACATAAATAAATCTCTCTGTAAAATATATCAATGGCTGGATTACAGATATGCATCCATCTATCATTGTATATTGGGTTGCCTATGTTGTAAGTCCAAAAAAATTGATATAGGTTTGCGTGCCTTGGGTCCGATATATAGTTTTGTAGCTACCATTACCTAACCCCCGCATTTTGGATAAGCGGATAATTAATAGTAGAAATTAGTGGTTTACAATCGGTAAACATTAGTGCGAACAAATTTCTTATCTTCCTTCCTGTTTTTCCTTTCGTCAGCATAGTATCATTGGATACTACACAATCATCAAGAAATTCGCTCATTTGGTTTCAATAGCAGATCAAGACTATTGTCCACTAAGGGATATGTGCTATATTAATGCAGCCCATAACCAGTCGTTGCATCTAACGTCCTCATCTGCTACCGGTTATTATTACAAACACTTAACAAGGTTTACATTTTGATTAAAAGTAGTGGCCTCCACTCGCCAAGTTTTGTTCATTTAAATTAAAGTTAGAAGCATGAAAAGAAATTGAAATAATTTATGGGGAGAGGCATCTCAAAACTATTCTCTAAGTGAGTCCCGCTTTAATAAAATCCAGGTTTTTTTATAACGCGTTTATATAATAATAACATCCAATTTAATCATCAATTAATGAAATCAATAACTCTGAAACTATGCTTTAACAAACTTAAGCCGAGAAATTCAACAAAATTCCAATCGTGGATAACGGAATCAACGAAAATATTTTTTTAAATTATTGAACAAAATACCTATCTGTTTTAAACGTTGCAAACTTTCTACAATATGTAACTTTTGCGTGGGTGAAGTTCGTGCAAAAACAATTTCATCGTAGTCCTTCAACACATTATCTAATTGATTAACATCTATTTCACGCAATTCATCGCCGGAAATTACAATTGCTTTCTTGTTATTGACTGATTTATTAAAAATCGTACCAACATCAGTGAGTTGAGAAATATTTGATGTGAGTCGAGAAACAGTTGGCGATTCATCTTCTTTTGCCTCCAGTCCATCGTTTACGTATGGCACTGTGATAATGCCTACTTCTCTGGCTATTGCTTTTGCTGTCACCTGCATTTCAAATTTACAAACTACGTTTGATTAGTGAAATTTCTTTAATTTATGAAATTGCTTTGAATTTAAAAAAAAATAGGTAAATCCAGAAATTGATTTAAAGGGAATCTTTAAATCATTTTTTAAAGGTTTTAACTCATGAGCACCAGTTGTCAGTGGTAATTGGAGTTCAATTGCTTGTATACCCACCGAACACTCCTCTCTGCTCCCAAAATTCGATTCCCGGACTGTTCGTGCATAATTTCAGAATAAATTTTTGGTACACCTCCACATGTAAGATGCACTACAGGTTGTAAGACATATATTACACAGAAATACAATCCTAGAAAGTATCACTTTTAAAATTACCACGATAAATAAAATCTAATCAATGTAATATGCTAGAAGAACATGTTTTTTTTTCTTTTTTTTTTTTTGTTTACCTATATTTTGCCATCTTTGCGACTATTTTGTGAGAGTGTTTCTGTCGTCACTGTGTTTCTAATGAACCACTGAGCACCTAGAACCTTTCTGCGAAGTTTATTGTCTGCTATTCTGCACCATCCTTTTGCTTTGTCATAACCATTTACCCATATTTCGTTCCCATACATCAGCTGAGGCCACAGTATTGTGTTCATTATTGTTCTTCTGGGTTTGAGAGTTTTGTATCGTACTTGAGGATTGAGTACATTTTTAGCGCTGATTACATTGCTACGTGTTCCCTTCTTTTTACACATTGCACAAAGTCCCAACTTGTCGCCGATAATGACTCCTAAGTGACTAACCTTTTTCTTAGCGGTTATTTTGTTTCCCAAGAAGTTTACTGGTTGTTGTGAGTATTTGGGTTTTCCAAATATTATTATTTTTGTTTTCTCTCTGCTAATTTTAACTTTCCAATCTTCATAGAAATTGGCAATTGTTTCCAGGCACTTACCTAACTTATTTTTTGTGATTCTCGGATTTCGATGATATGCTATTGTAACGATAGAAATGGCTACAGGATTAAAACGCTAAATACTTCAATGTCTAAAGTTCAAATAAATTAAATTTTAAACCAAAACTAGGCTTGAATAATTGGAGACATTAAATTAATCATATTCTCCTGTATAGATTCACAATAGTTGAACTCAAGTTAAATAGATACACAGACGTTCTTTTTAGTTACACACGTCGATAGTCACATTCTTATTTATTAATCTGATTAGAGAATAAATATTAACTTCATTTAATGAATAGAAATAACAATTTTAATTTAGATTTGATTATTGCACAATACATATTTATTTGTGATCTTGAGAAACAAATATGCTGTACGATCATAATTTTTACTAAATGTAGCAAATCATTATGTGCTCTATTAGAGTTGAGTTCTAAATTTATTTAAAACATTCAAACATTTATTGCATTTTTATTTACCAAAATTGAGAAGATTAAATATTTATTTCACGAATCTATTAATAATTTGTTGATTGATAGTAGAATTTTTAAACTGATTGCGAGTTTCATTGCTTTTGATCATTATCCTTATTTGTGTTACGCAGTGATTTAATTCCTAAAATCAGGGACCGGACTTGCTTCTTTAATGCTGCTTCAGAGTTTTAAATAGGCAAGGGTCTACTATCAAATTGTTTTAACAAACTTGATTTACTAAGTATTAAAATGGAGTTTTATGTAGTCTATTGCTACGCCCATCTAAATCTTGATAAATAAAATTCCTATAGCTCTACCATTGTTTTAGAATATTTTGTGATCCCATAAAGAATTGGGATTTTTTACAACGAACAGTGTTTGTGGAAAGTAGCCTAATTCCATGTCGTGTCAATTTTAAGCGCAACATATATGTTGGAGTCGCCGGGTCTTGACAGTTTTACAAAATGCATTAAAAATGGTGCATTTGTCATAATATTTTTGAAATTAATTTATTTTTTCAACTTTTGCTAAATAAATTTAATTTTACCACATACACATATGGTAGTCGACGCCGGGTTTTAATTAGTTTTGTAGAATTCCTCATCTTTTAAAGTTTTTTCCAAAATATTTTGTGGAATTAATTTATTTGTGATGAAATAATAATTTAGGTACCAAATATGTATGGTGGACGCGCCGGGTTTTTGATTTAATTGCATCATTTTTCGTAATTTTTGCAAATTTTGTGATCAAATAAATAATTTTACGAATTTCCAAGATATAAATTTTTTTTTAAATATTTTAACACCATATGATGAATTATTTGGTCGAACGTACCAAATTTAATTATTTGAGCAATTTTTCGAAATTTTGAATTATTGAATTAAAAAAAAAATTATTTTAATAAATTAATTTATTTGTGGTAAAATAACTAGCATATTTAAATAATTTTATATAGTGCTAGCACCATATTTATACCAAATGTGCCAGATTTTTATGTTTTCATTAAGATTTTGAATTTTTTGAAAATGTCTTATTTTATCTGGAAGGTACGGTTAGATAAAAATTGTTGTACTATTTTTGTTAGCTCTAGCGGAAACTTTAAAGCCTACATCTTCCTATAGTCCGTCGTGACAAACCCGATCATATGCTTTCCCGACGTCAAGTATTGCCACGTATACTGTATGGCCTCGCCTTCTTGCTTCACTTATGATAGGTTCCAAATTTATATTGTTTACTCCTGCAAATGTTTGAACTCTATTCTTGATTACGCATTCAGCCACATTCGATAAGATGCTTAAAAGGCTTATCGGTCTCCTAATTCTTGGAATTTCCGGATTTTTGTGTTTTTTCTGTATTGTGGTTATTATTGCATTGCAATTCAAGACTTGAGTTCTTTCTCGTCGGCGAGTTGATATGTATGAAGACACACGTAGTTTCTTATCTCACTAGTCTTTTCCTGCCTTTTCCTATTATTGGAGGTGTTTTTCTTCCTTTTCGGCTGACTTTCTACGGTTTCTGAGCTCTTCAGGTTGATTTGTGATTCATGAGGATGAGGTAGAATTCGTTGGTTTTCTTCCACAGTGCTATTGTTCTCTACTGTAAGCTCTTCCCACACCATACAAACAAGAGCGTATGTTCTGCGTCGTCTAAATTTGCGTCGCAGTGCTCACATGCTCTATTTGGGAGCTTACCTATTAGGCACAAGTAAGCTGTAAAGAAACCGTGACCCGTTAAAACTTGAGTCAACCCAACAGTCTAAGCAACCATATTTTCGGTCTTACCATGGCTGTATTTGTGGGATGAATTTCCTTGTCTAGGAACCACTATCTGCCTAGTCCCATTCAGATTGCCATCTTATTAATGTTTGATCCCTTAGCACATTTTTGGGAATAGGTTTTCTCCCTATGTATGCTTTGCTACGTTTTGCTGCCAGCATATACAGCGGTGACCTACTTGTAATAACTTGAAGTGACTGTGTGGATGCCGTTCTGTAAGAAGAGATTACTCTGAATCCAATCATTTGAGCTTGATTCAATTGTTTACGGATATTCTGTTTTTCTGTTGCTTTTGTCCAAATTGCTTTCGCCTTTCAATTTTACTAAATCTTTCGTCTTTCAATTTTTTGGACCACCAATCATTGGTATTAATCATGCTAAGTTGTTTATTTTGCCCATTGTTCTTTCGATAGCCATTTTACTAGTTTTAGAATTAAATGCTTCTATCGAGCATCACCTAGCCTTAAATTGCACTATGTGTCCTGCTATATCTTTCATAGGTTCCACTACTTTCCTCCTCCACGCGAGTATAATTGCCTCAGTCTTACTTGGGGCTAATTCTAGTCCACTTACATCAAGTTCCATCGGATAGGAACCTTCAGATATATCCTGTAGGTCTATCCAACATTGATCTATCCTGGAGGTAGCTAGAGGTAAGTATTATGGAGTAGCTTTATTCTTCAATGCTTCCAAAATATGTCACTAAGATGGAAAATTAAAAGCATTTTGTATATCAAGCATGACTAACGCACATAATTGCCGCGTTTTTCCTTGTTTTTTCCGCAAATTCAGACTGTTCTGAGTGCATCGACTGTAGACAGACCGCTTGTAAAGCCAAATTGCCAAATCTTCTCATCAGCATGATTTCCAGGAGTTTAGCCACCGTCGACAATAAGCAAATTAACCTATATGTCCTAGGATCGTCTACTGGCTTGCCACCACTCGGAATAAGCACAATGGAAGTATATTTCCAAATTCGCGGAAATTCTCCATATGTAAGACATTTATTGAATACTATTTTTATTTTCTCCTCCGCTGTGTTTAATTCATCTACTACAAAGAAGAGAATGGTAGTATCGTTATCTGGCCTTGTAAGCCTTTCCTCCTGTTTCACCTCTGTATGGGTCAGAAAAACAAATCAAGTGACTTGAGGGCAATCTAAACCAGTATAAGTATAAAATTTGTTGAGGCAATATCCAAAACAATATAATAGGCAACACTGTAAGGAAGATGTTCATGTATAGGACTTGGAACGGGGTGGATGGGATAGGACCTTCGAACGATTCAAAATCAGCATACCCGACAAATGGAAACATTTAATTGTGTCGAAGAGTTTTCAAATGATAATCTATTTCCAGGTCTTTCCATTCCAGGCTTATCTTTAATCATGCCTGTTGTTGGTAGTATGGTACAGGCATGATTACAATCACGTTTAGCGTGATGGTTCTTCTAATCTTCGGTTCAGCTGATCTTCTGTATAGAAGAACGTTAAACACACATCACATAAATGAATTTTACAATCAAATCGCGTTTGATGTCTTCCAATTAATCTGAACATATTTTTTATTCAAACATAATGAGAAACTTGATTTGCCTTGCTTAAGGTGGGCTCCTGGATCTACTCGCTTTCCTAGCTTTTTCACGGCGATCTTATAGGGCTAATACAGCTTGTATTAGCTAATGCTAGGAATAAGCTTATACAGCTTGTATTAGCTTATTCCAGACTATGGTTGTACTTGGTCTGATTTCTCAGACTAGAGCTTGTTATGCGGCTTTCGCTTCTTCTGTCCAATTATTAAATTTCCAGCGTTATTATTTTTTACATCCACTGTAAACGTGATATAATCATTCCAGAATTCGTCTCATTGTTCATTGTTAAATTTATTAATGATGCTGCGGTTCCCTCTTATATCTGTTGTACGTGATCCCCATAATGCTGATTTGGCGATACGTAGCAGCTAAAGAACCATATATTTGAGCCATCAGTTTTGATGTCACTTATTACTTCCTTATCTGTTATTATTTTCGTTATATGAATTTTATGCGATACCCAAATTGCAGTTAAAGAGCTGGATCCGAAAAGTACTCTCCTCTGCTTTCACGCAAACGCTTATTCAATCATTAAATATTAAACTGGAGATACCAAAAAATGAAAATAAATCTAAACATTCCGTAAAATAGGAGGTCCCCAAAGATCTTGATGTAGATTTAGATCAGAGAAATGCGGTAAGAAGTGTTCAATGGATACGTTTCTAATATAGAAATGAACTTCACAGCCTACCACCGACAATATTGCTTTAACCAAAGACATCATTAAATAAATATTAAAGAACTTAAAAATAATTTTTAAAAAATACAGAAAATTGATAGAGAAAATTCCAAAATATTTTATATGATTAAAATTATAATTTCACTTACTGGATGATCACCAGTCACCATAATGATCTTAATACCAGCCGTTTTGCAACTGGAGACTGCATCAAAGACTTGAGGTCTTGGTGGATCTATAAGCGATATGAAACCTACAAAACGGAGTCCTTCTAATGGAAAATTTGCTTTCGGATCAATTGTAAAAGGATAATGCAAATCATATTCATCTTCATTTAGAAGCAAATCAGCGAAACCTAATACTCGTTCACCTGAAAATTGATTTAATTATTCAATGGAGACCTAAAACATTAAAAATCACCTCTAGCTGCTAGTTCAAGAAACGATGCTGCGCACTTTTCCCTCAGGCTTTCCGTCATTTCAACAGTGTCATTTTCTAGAAATATCGTATTACATCTGCTCAATATTCTTTCTGGGGCTCCTTTCATTACAAGCAGGCAATGACCATCCGCATTATGTACACTTACCTTAAATTAAATTAGAAATAAACTAATTTGTTTAATAAATATTGTTACATTTTATGTCATTTTCTTAAATTTTTGCTAGATATTCTGAAAAATATAGGATTCTGTATTATTTATGATTCATAAAAATGTTCTATTCCGAGAATCAGGGCCGACCAGAGGAGGGAGCAGGGGGGCAAAATCGCCAGGTTCTTTACGCTAATACCTCGGGCCCCGGGCCCCTACGGCGCCCAGGCTATTACGGACAAAGTACGGGTATTATGTAAAGTACAAATTTCCCTTTTTAGTAAAAGTTCAAGGAGTTGGATTTGAGTTCCGTCGCTATAACTCATAAGTAATAATGTTCTTCCATTGGAGACGAAAATAAAAGAAAATATGCATGGTGGGAAATTCAGCCGACGCCTGTTATTTGTACGAGTCTCTTAATGTACGTACTCGCCGGTAATTCCACTTATATATTATTATATTTTCCCTTTGTGGTGGGAATGGGGCCCGCTTGAGTCTTTATCCACGGGGCCAGGGCCGACTCTGGGCGCCCCTGTCGAGATTTTGATCACGAAGGTTTTGGAAGTCCCAAAGTCGAAAATTAAAACAGTTTTTAAAAGATGTCTGGCTGTGTGTGTCTGTATTTCTTAATGATCAAATTGAATAACCCAAGCCTTATTGAACCTAGTTGGTTCACTGTTGTACACTGTTTGTAACAATTCTTCAAAACATTTAGACAAAATGACGGAACTATTCCATTTTGAATTTTCTAAATAAAATGCTAAAAACAATTTAGGCAGCTGAAATTGTGTATTCATGTAGTTTCTTGTAATTTAGACAAAACTACGTTTATCTTATTTTAATATTTGTAGTACAATGTGATGTTGCCACGTCTAAACTTGAAACGTTTTTTTTTTCTTTGGCATATCTCCGGAACGGTTGCAGATAGGCTTTTCTGGATCAAAAGATCCTTTAATTGCAAGTGGTACAGGCAGTTCAAAAAACGTTGTCAAAGTACTTCATTTTAAAGAAGTTGGCTTCTGCGAGAAAAATAAACTTTCTCAACAAATATAACACTATCCGACCTCCATTTGGATAGTTTGTGTCTAATTGAATATACTAAACTGATTTTGAGCAATAAAAATTTGCTTGCTGTATCAATGCTGTCTAATACTAAGCTCACTATAGACAGCAATGTACTAAATGTAAAGTCGTATTTCGCATTCTTTTGCCGCACAGCAATAGCTTGCTAATCTAATGTTAATATTGAGAAAAAAATGCGCTGAGTGTTGAGCTTTGTAATTGAACATTAAATTACTAAACAAGTTATGGATAACATTAAATTAAACACTTTGATTAATAATTACAGTATATGGCAGTATATGAAAGCAGTTACAGACTTGCAGTATATGATAGCTGGATAAACGGAATTGTTCACGAATTTTACCTTTTCAAAATATAAAACATAATAAGTCATCTATGATGAGAAATGAAGGAAATCCTGTTCTGTTTTCTCAAGGAACTGTTATTGAAAACTGTTAAAACCTGTGGTAGGGAGCTGTTGTGTTATTTGGAAATTTAATATGGCACCTGTTGGCCAATCAAATTATAATGCCAATGGTGGGATAGTTAAGCTTTTCAAAAGTACCAAAAGAAGTCAAAAGGGAACTAGGAGTACAAAGTATTCAAATGGCAATTAAAAATCTTCTGTTACTGGAAACTCTTGTTCTGTTGAAAAAAAAAATAAAACATCACTTGTTGGCTAATCAAACTAAAAATTCAATACTAGAAATTCAAACTGTTGAAAAGTGTTCAAAAGGGTTCAACAGGGAACTAAGGATTCAAAGTATTCAAAAAGAATTCAGTATTCAAAAGGCAATTAAAACTCTTCAAACTGTGACTGGGAATTTTTGTTCTATTAAAAAATTTGCTACATTACTTATTGGTTAATCAAACTACAAAGTCAATACTAGAAAATTAAATTGTTGAAAAGTACCCAAAATCGTTCAACAGAGAACTAAGGATTCACAGTATTCAAAAAGACTTCAAAGTGTTCGAAAAGGAATTGTTAATGGGAACTGTTAGGAAACCATAGTAGGGAGCTATTGTTTTTTCTGGAATCTTGATACGACACCTATAGGCCAAACAAATTATAGTGCCAGTAGTGGGAAAGTTAAACCGTTCAAGGAAACTAGGAATACAAAGTATTCGAAAGGCAATTAAAACCTTCAAACTGTGACTGGGAATTGTTGTTCTGTTAAAAAATTTGATACATTACTTATTGGTTAATCAAACTACAATATCAATACTAGAAAATGAAACTGTTGAAGCGTTCAACAGGGAACTAAGGATTCACAGTTTCAAAAAGAATTCAAAGTGTTCGAAAAGGAACTGTTACTGGAAACTATTAGGAAACTGTGGTATGGAGCTGTTGTTTTTTCTGGGATCTTGATAAGACATCTGTCGGCCAATCAAATTATAGTGCCAGTAGTGGGAAAGTTAAACTGTTTAAGGAAACTAGGAATACAAAGTATTCAAAAGACAATTAAAACACTTCAAACTGGGACTGGGAATTGTTGTTCTGTTAAAAAATTTGATGCATTACTTATTGGTTAAGTCAATACTAGAAAATTAAACTGTTGCAAAGTACCCAACAGCGTTCAACAGGGAACTAAGGATTCACAATATTCAAAGTGTTCGAAACGGAACTGTTAGAAAACTGTGGTAGGGACATGTTGTTTTAGTTGGGAACTTAATTCGACACCTCTGTTGGGCAATCAAATTATAATGCCACTAGCGGGAAAGATAAACTGTTGAAAAGTACGAAAGGTGGTCAAAAGGAAACTGGGAATACAAAGTATTCAAAAGGCAATTAAAGGTATTCAAAAAGAAACAGTTATTCTGTTAAAAAATTTAATACATAACTTGTTGTCCAATCAAACTACAAATTCAATACTAGAAGTTCTAACTGTAATAGTAGCCAAAAAGGTTCAAAAAGGAACTAAGGATTCAAAGTATACAAAAAGAATTCAAAATGTTTGAAAAAAACTGTTTTTGAGAACTGTTAAACAACTGTAATTGGAAATCGTTGTTCTGTTAAGGAAATTCATGTCACTTGCTGCCAACCAAACAGCGATGCCAGTAGTGGACACTTGAAACTGTTAGAAAATGCCCCTATGTTAAAATGTGTCCCCTCTCTCATAGATCCAGATGTAGTAAGTAACATTATTACAATTAAAATGATTGGTACAGTAAAAAGAATGATGTAAAGGGATAACACATCATTCTTTTTACCTGGTATTTACTAACAGAATTAATAGGTATTTCAATAAAAAATAAAGTGTATCATTTTAAGTAACTTGGTTTCTGCGAGAAATGGAAAAATAAAACTTGGTCAACAATTGTAACACTATCACACCTCCAGTTTCATAGTGTGTAGTTTTATTGTAAAGGCGTATTTCGCATACTCTTGTCGCACTGCAATAAGTGTGCATACCTATGTTAATCTAATGTTGAACTTTGTAATTGAACATTAAATTACTAAACCAGTTATGGATAACATTAAATTAAACACTTCGCTTTATGTAGTAAGACTTATGTCTTGCAGTATATGTAAGTTGGAGAAGAAGACTTGTTCAAGAATTTTACCTTTTTAAAATACAAGTCATCTATGATGAAAAATGAAGAAAATCCTGTTCTGTTATCTTACGGAACTGTTACTGAAAACTATTAGGAAACTCTGGTAGGGAGTTGTTGTTTTGTTTAGGAACTTGGTACGGACCTGTTGATAAATCGCTTGTTAGCCAATCAAGATACAGTACGAGTGGTGAGGAATTCAAATTGTTCAAAAGTACCCAATAGGGTTCAAAAGGGAACTAAGAATTCATAGTGTTCAGAAAGAATTCAAAGTGTTCCAAAAGGAACTGTTACTGGAAATTGTGGTAGGAAGTTGTTGTTCTATTTAGGAACATCGTTTGGTATATTTTGGGCATTCAAATTATAGTAGCAATAGTGGGAAAGTCATATGGTTCAAAAGTACCAAAAGGGGTCAAAAGGAAACGGGGAGTATATAATGTTCAAAAGGGAATTAAACATCATCAAAAAGAAACTGTTACTGAGAACTGTTATTCTGTTAACAAATTGGATCACTTATTGGGCAATCAATCTAGAGTATCATTGGTGAGAAATTCAAACTATGGAAAATTACCCAACAGGGTTCAAAAGGCAAATAAGGATTCAAATTATTGGAAAATAATTTGTTTGAAAAGGGAATGTTACTGTGGTAGCAAGATATTGTTGTGTTTGGGAACTTAATGCGGCACTTGTTGGGTAATCAAGTTATAGTGCCAGTGGTGGGAAAGTCAAACTGGTTCAAAAGTACCAAAAGGGGTCAAAAGGAAACCGAAAATATACAGTGTTGTAAAGGGAATTAAACATCATCAAAAAGAAACTCTTACTGAGAACTGTTATTCTCCTAAAAAAATGGCTAGATCACTTGTTGGTCAATCAAGTTACCGTACCAATGATGACAAATTCAAACTATTCAAAGTGCCCAGTATTCAAATAGAATTCAAAGTATTCATGAAGGAACTATGGTAGGAAGCAATTGTTCTGTTTGGAAACTTGATACCTGTTGGGCAATCAAATTATAGTGCCAGTGGTAGGAAAGTCAAGCGGTTCAAAAATACGAAAAGGGGGTCAAAGGAAACCGGGAATACAAAGTGTTCAAAAGGAAATTAAACGTCAGCAAAAGGAAACTTACTGAGAACTGTTTTGTGTAAAAAAAATTGATACATCACTTGTTGGCCAATCAAGGTACAGTACCAGTGGTGAGAAATTCAAACTGTTCGAAAGTACCCAAACAGAATTCAAAAGGAAACTAATATTTCAAAGTATTCAAAAAGGAACTGTTAGAGAACAATGGGAGAAAACTGTTGTTCTGTTATGGAACATGATACATCACTTGCTGGCCAATCAAGTGGGATGCCAGTAGTAGGTACTTCAAAAAATGCCCCCATGTTAAAATGTGTCCCGTCTCTCATATACCCAGATGTAAGTAACATTATTAAAATTAAAATGATTAGTACAAAAGTCAAAATGCATCATTCTTATTACCTGGTATTTACTAACAGAATTAAAAGGTATTTCAATCAGCTTCGGATACTTATTTCTCTTATGGGATGCTTTGGAAAAAGTTGCCAACTCAACAAATTTCAAAATCGCCGCCTCCGATGCATCGCCATTCACTTTCCGACTCAATATATTCAACGATTTATCCAAAAATGTAGCACGATTACAGAGCATCGCGCAACGCAGTAAAATCTTAAATTAATATATAATAAATTTAAAGTTAATCCTATGCATTTATAATATATTTGGTACTAAAAATTATCAAAAGAGAACTAGATATACCAAAAATTCTGGCAGCTGATTATATCTTTTAGCATCATATTGATCGGCACTCAGATCAGAATTTATCACATCCATGTTGCACCATAAATGATAAACAGTCATTTTGTTTTGTGTCAATGTACCGGTTTTATCCGAACATACGACCATAGTCGAGCCAAGTGTTTCAACTGCTTCCAGATTTTTCACTAGACAATTTTTAGCTGCCATACACTTGGCTGTTATCGTTAAACTTACTGTGACAGTCGCTGTTAAACCTAATATAAACAATTAGAATCATTTACTAAGGATTTTTCCGGAAATAAAATTAAAACAGTAATGATAAATAAGTGAGTGTCAATATCTTTACTAATGCTCACATATGTTCCCCAAGTGCCACTGTGGGGAACACTAGCCACTGTCCGAAGCACTGTGAATAAATCTATATTTCTAAGTCATAATTTTAGTATATGCCTTAGGTATATATAGCTTTTGCATGAATTAGTATAGTCACCTTCAGGAACATTTGCTACAATAATCCCAATTATAAATAGCATGGAATCAATCCAAGCATATCCCATCGCAATACTTGCACAACCTAATACGACACCTAAACAGAACGCCCAACAACTAACAATCTTAATGAAGCGATGCAATTCACGTGCAATGGGCGTAGCCAATGGTTGTAGACGTGTTGTTAGGCCGGCTATATGACCCATCACAGTATCATCACCGCAACCAATTACGATTCCTAAAATCAAATTATAATTATAGCATAATTGTTAAGTCTAGAAAATGCATTAAAGTTTACTAGGGTTATGAAATAATTAAATCAATAAATTTACGCAAACCTGGCACTAGAAGAACCATCTATTAAAATTAAACATATTCTCTGCTATGTATATAAATGAACTTCGTTGGGGCACACCGTCTGCTAACCATATATTGTAAGCAGCAGATTATTGTGTTACGTTGCTACTCACTGTCGTTGTGGTGTACACCCATTGGCTGTGTTTAATGCGTGTTGACTGCTTTATAATATATATGTTTGATCTGTGTATGATATGTATAGGAATAGGGGATTTTGGCATCTAAGATGTAATGATACTAGCAGCGTCTAATGTAATGCTCTGACATCGCTATTCGCAGTGTGGCTGGTTCCACATGCGATAACGTGTGAATATCATGAGAGAATCATGAGTTATAGCTAAGCGTATGCTATCACACAGAGTAGAATCAGACCGACGGTTTAGGGCTTATAAATAGCCGTTAAATTATTAAAATATTTTAGTTCCTATTTTGCGAACTCGAAGACAAGTCAGCCAATAGCAGCAGCCAGCGACCAGCCAAACCCAAGCAGTGAGCAGAGGGATAGCCAGCCACAGTCGCCAAGAAAATAGCGCACTTGCTACCCACAAAAATATGAACTCCTCAACTACTCACGTACTAAGCTGCACTTGCCTTAGCAAGTCCACCGAGGACCGGTGGAACAAAGAGGACAGTTCCAACGTGCAGTCTCACGTTAAACTAACCTAACGCCCGAGATTTATATATTTCCGGAGGTTATTATATTCTGTAGTAAAATATTGCATATCGCTTGACTCTCCACTAGAAGCATCGCGAGCAAGAAGCTGTCACAATGTCCACTGATTTAATCTTCTTCATTATCAGGTGCTGTTCGTTTTAGATATTACCTACCAGCTTCTTAAGAATCTTCATCAAGTGCTTCTTTAAGTATCTTCAGAAAAGCTTCACAAACATAACTCGAAAGCACTTCTTGAGATTACAAATTGCACTATGTCACCAAGGTATGTAGAATGTACAATATATGTTACATATATAAACCTTTATTGGCAAACCTTTAACTAAATCAATACAAACCTTCAATCAATACAATACAAACCTATATAAACCTTTATTTAAATCAATACAAATTGAAGCAGAGCAAAATTATATATATATATATATATATATATATATATGCAAAATCAATACAAACATAAGATAAACAAGAAAAAACCCCAAAAAAAACAACAAACAATACTTCTACCACTAGAGAATCGAAAAGGAGCACTCCGACGATACCCCACCTGTTCCACTCCTTTCCGTCTTTCGAAGAAGGAAAAAAGGAATAATGTCCCCATCTTCTGAATGTTTATCTCTTAGCTCATTTATCCTTTCCCCTTCACTCTTTCCTTCAATATTCTTTTCATTATCTCTATACTATTTATCCCTCTCCTAAGTATAAATCAACATTACATACCATCTTTCTTCCTTCATCAGTGGAATCTATTCTTGTACATTCGTTTGTCCAATGTTCCCAACTCTCTTCTTTTCCTCCACATATACGATATCCTCTTTCACTCACTTTCATCCACTATCTGCTACCACTCCTCATTCCCATGATCATTCTTTTTATATATACACATCTACTTTCATGTAGTCTGGCATACCATCCTCACTCATTATGTGTGTATATCTCATATTGTATCTTCCCTTTCTGAACTTTCCCCACCTTTCTTTGCTCCTCAATATTATTCATTCTCTCCTCCACTTTATTTATACCACTTTCCACGTCCATATTCTTAAACATTATTCCATTTATTTTTGTTGTACGTAGGAAGTGGAGAACCTTCAAAGGGCGAAGGATGTCCGGTGCATACAATAAGTGTGGGATTTTTACCCACTAAACTCCACTCCCTGTTGGGATTGTATATTGTTGGGAGATTGGTGAGTCTGTTTAAAGGAGGCTTTAGGATTTATCATCCTCTTCAGCCTGGAACTGGTTTATTCCATTGACCATCCTATCCCTTTATGTTTTCTTTCTATCTTCTTCACAATCATTTAGACCTTTCTTCAAGGAACTAGGTATAATACCTTTTGCATTGCTATATATGTTTTAAAAATCACATCAGCAATCCACTATTTTTTTTGTTTTACGAAAGGAAGTGGAGAAACCTTCAAAACGCGAGGGATGCCCGTGCATCCAACAGTGTGGGATTTTTACCCTAACTAAAACTCTACTCCCTGTTGGGATTCTATATATTTTAGGGAGATTGGAGAGTTTGTTTGAAGGAGGCTTTAGGATTTATCATCCTCTTCAGCCTGGAACTGGTTTATTCCATTGACCATCCTATCCTTTTATGTTTTCTTTCTATCTTCTTCACAATCACTTATATCCACCCCTTTTCTTTCAATCTCACAAATGTTCAAGTATACAATTTTCTATCACCCACGTTCTATAACTCTCGTCCACCATTACGTTGCTCTCATATATAGCCAACTTAGCTATAGCCTTCTTCCAGCACTTATATTGCCCACACTCGTTCAATACAATCCCAGCCGGCGTTGACCTTTCAACTTCTATTATCCTTCTAAACACTCCAATTAATAATCCATCTATCTGCGTTCACACCCCATATAAAATGATACTCCATATCTAATACATACTTCCATTAACACTAACCTCATTTTTGTAGAATCTCCCAGCTTTTCTTCCCACACACATCTCAATTCCCATTGCAACTTTCGCTTTTTTACGACCATCTCTACATACCAATTACAACTCCCATTGAAACTAAACATATATATCATAAGTACTTGTAGCTAATAACTGTGTCAATTTTCCTTCCCCCTAAACAGAACTGTTTCTCTACATTCTCTTGCAATCTTCTTTTTTCCATGTATTTATTCACACTCTCTATCATTTCATTCAATTCGTGTTTTGTTCTCACCATACACACAACATCGTCCGCGTACCCCAAAGAACAAACTATCTTTTGTCCAAATAATATCCCTCCCGCTTATCCATTCTTCAATGTAAAATACAGCAAATAAATTCTACACATCATATCACTAACCCGACACTCACATTTTTCCATACACATAGCAATCAAAGGCTTGTTGAAACTCTTGAGAGAAACTTCACAAACTTAATTTGAAATTATTTCTTGAGGCTTCGAATCGCAATATGTGTTGTAAAATATGACTAAGTTGATAAATTAAACAAAATTACCTCTAGCTTGGCCTTCGACCGCATTTGATGAAAAGAAAGCGACATTTTTTGCTTCCAAAAAATTCAAATATTTATTCTCTCTAGAACGTAAGACGGGCTCATTTTCTCCAGTTATACACGAATTATCAACCTATAATATGAACACAAAGAATGGTATTATTCAATGGCGTAAAAAGGCGAGTGCGTTGGGTGCGGCGCGCACCGGGTACCAGCTCTGATGGGGTAACAAAAAATTTCCGGTTCATGCACCTTTTTGTTACATAAAATAATAGGTCAAATAAAAATAAAGTATAATTTAAAAACACTTAAAACATCTTACGTACATATCCGTAGAGTTAGAATTTCACCATGGGAAGCGAAGAGTAGCATTATTTCTTCCGTCGGAAAAAAACACAAGTTCGATGACGTCAATTGTACAAATTGCAGGTAGCAGAGGGGATCGTCGCTAATTAGTGATAATCAATAGATAACACAACATGCTGTTATCAGTGACAATAGATTTGATTGGTAGTAAATCAAAAGTTAGTGAAAGCGTACCGGAAAGCAGATCGGAATGGACATAAATCCGTTATTGCCGAAAGTAATTAATATAGTAGGGTTAACAGGTAATTAAGTGAGAATACATTAAATTATAGCAATTTACTAGAGTTGTGAGAGATATCGATCGAAATCTTGTAAGGGAATTAGATAGTCACAGAAATGAATAAAAGTCAGAGCGCACTCGGTAGTAAGAAATTTTAAGTTGCAGAATGAACCCCTGTCACACAGTGTCTTGAAAATAAAATCATGAATTAAATTAATTATAATTTATTTCAAATTAAATCATGAATATATTAAAGTATTAAATAAATATCGGTAGTAAAATATGGGGCATAGAAGAGTACGGTATTTGATAGTACCTAAATAATTCATTTAAGTCGAAATTTTTAAATAAAATAAATTAAATTGATGAGGCAACAAGTTTATTTATTGAGATAAAAGTGAAATGAATTAATAAGGTAACAGTGCATAGTTCTAAAATAAGTTTGTGATGGTAGGAACGACAGAAACTGTAAGTAAAATAATTTTATAAATAAAAAACTTATATAAATTATAAGTTTATTAATCAATTTGCACCCAGTAATTGAATACGAATACTATTTTATTTTATTATTTTAATGAAGCGTTATTTATTTGAAACGAATGAATAATTATATATTTTATTTGAATGTTTGCATTTCCTAAATCATTCTCAATACATTTCTTTTATTTAATCAGCCTTGAGTAAGAAAAACGATTGGTATATGTTAGGGCTGTGCACTGTTTTTAGTTTAATTATAATTTTAGTTGAATGAGTCAGATAAAATTCTATACATTACTCGCAACGTTAGCAATTACTAAGTCTTGGTTTTATTCTAAACAGTGTTGGGAGTCTAGGGATTATATCGTCATTTAGTAGCAAGTAAGTTAAAGTGGGTATTAAAGTGAATCTCATTTTGTTGTTATTGAATGAAAGGATCGCGTATTACAGGAGGGAATCGCTACGTACTCCATTAAAAGGATTCTCTCTTGCCAGTCATAAAATCAACACTCCAAAAAGAACCGTGACAATATAGTAGGCGTGTGTAAATAAATAACAGTTATTTGTTATGAATCAAGCTATATTTATGAAGATTAAAATAAGTAAACAAGTATTTAATTTCTTATCGTGGCAATTGAAAAATGTATTTTCTTATTGAAAGATAAAACAACATTATTTAGGTATTAGTTTAAAACGAAGTTTTTGCGCCGTTATTAAACGTGTAATGCCACATAGGTTAAAAAGAGATAGAATTTAAGCACCGATCAAAATATTACAATCTAAAAAAAGTGTGATACGGAATAAAAACAGATACTGTTCTATGAAATATATGATTTAAATAACATTAGATAGCTAAATAATACAAACAATATCAATATGACACAAAATAAAATTTTTATTAGTTTTAAATTGTTTATTTTTCGCGCATTCATACCAAATAAAACTAATTATGTAAAAAAGTATAAACAAGAAACAGTTAATAATAGCAATAAAGTTCTAAAAAATCTATTTGAATAGGTGAATTGTTTTCATGCAGCACAATGGGTATGTATGGATGTGGATGTATATACATGCATGCTACTATTGCATGACGTATAATTGTTTATTGTTTATGCTGAATATATTTGAAAAGTAGGGATAGCGGAATAGAAGCGTACATACGTAACACACTGGTGTTAACTGCGACTTGCTGTGCTACACACGGATGTATGATACTGTTGTTGGCTTCCACACATATGGTGCGCTGCTGGATGGCTGTGTGCAAACTCCTGTTAGTATAGTGGTCATGAAATGTCGTGTGGATCACCACACAGAGGCCGACACCGCGGAGTAAAAATTGAGCGAAACTTATGTCTATAAATAGCGAGATTTTAAGCATATAGAATGAGTTTCTAATTAGTTTCTGATAAGTTCCTGACTGAGAGCTCCAGACCAGCCAACAGCAGTATCAGCCGACAACAGCAAGCTGGAGTCGGCAAGCAGACAACAGCTA
>WYDF02015547.1:0-13436 GCA_009867245.2 Adranes taylori
TGTCTAAGGGAACAAAAATTACTGATAACGATCTTTCTAAGGGTGTTGATCGTAGCTTTGATAGGGGTTGCTAATATTTATACAATACTAATTTAGAATATATACTTGACCATCTTCAGGGCTAAATAAATTAACGATAACGATCTTTATAAGGATCTTGATAATGATCTTTAGATAAAAAATCAGTTATAACGGTGTTGATATGGTTGTTTATAGTAATCTTGATAAGGAGTGTTTATTTTTATATAATACCGGTTTCGAATATATACTTGAGATCAAATTAAAATAAGATACAATAATTCAGGTCAAACTATTAATGATGCAAACATCCTAATTCAAGATTATCAACAAAATCGGTTTAAAACTATGAGAAAAATATTCAATTTATTAATGATTCATAAAAAAGAAACTAAATAAAGCAATGAAAATGATTAAATAGTTATATTATCTAATGTAAACAGCATTTCAATATTTATGAATAAATGTATTTCTAAAACATGTTATATTATATTATTTTAATTGATATTTTAGTTTAATTTTATATATTATTTCATATTCGAACTTTCATTTTTGTAGAAGCTATTTAGCTCACTACCCATAATTATAACGAATAATAGAGTTTTACGTTCTGTATTCTATAAACTATATTTAATTGGTCTAACTTTAGTAGAAAGGAAAATATTGACAAGTTTCAAAATAGACTATAATTTTCTATAGACCCATTTTGTTCACAACCCTTAGTCGTACTATGCGATTGCTAGAGCCTTATGTACAGTATCCTATAAACTTTGTTTCGTTGGTCTCGTTTTATTATAAAAGATAATATTAACAAGTCTCAAAATAAACTATAATTTTCTATAGAGCCATTTTCTTCCTAATCCTAGTCACACTATCCTATGGTATTGATAGAGCTTTATATCCTGTATACCATGAACGTTGTTTCGTTGATCTAGCTTTACCAGGAAGGTAGATAATAACATTTTCACATACGGCCCTTTTGGCAGCCATAAAATCAAATCCAACCGACCAAAATGTATCTATTCCAGTAAAAGACTAATCGTAGGCATGCGCAAAAGCATTTTTGAAAGCTTCGCCTTCACTTTTCGTTTCGGGACACATGGGGGTTCCATTAAATGGTAAATCCTCATCATCTGAAGGCATGTATACTTACCTGAAGACAGGTACTTCGTGCACTGACATATAACAGCGGTATCGTTAATATTCGTGCATCATCGGCTTCGGGTATCATCGGTCTCGGGTATAATCGGCTTCGTGTATCATAGTTTTTCTTCGTGCATCGTAGAGCTCGGGTATCATCGTTTAACTTCGTGCATCTTCGCAGTCATTATTACGCAATAACTTGGTTGGTGGCCATATTGGATTTAAAATTCATGGAATTTTGGGATTCCCCATTGATATTTTCGTGAAAACTCCGTTAGAAATTTGAATTCAAATTTGAATTTTTACGCACCACACCTACGGGGCAGAGCTACACCAAGTGTTTTTAACTCAACCATGTGCTTTTTATTTACAAACAACGCGACCACGTGCTTTTTTATTTACAAACAACTCGACCACGTGATTTTTTGTTTACATTAGGGTATCCAACCTACATTTATCACTTGACTAAACCAATGACTTACGCAATAATCCAAAATATTAGGCAATATCTAACCGGTATTGCGTAATATATAACCTCAAATTCTCGTTTGTATGTGTTAGTATTGGAGTAGTGGTGGGGGGAATTCAATTGTGGAATGAATTGTGGTAAAAAATGGACACCCCTCGTGGTTACGTCCTCACTGTAAGCAATCAATCAGAGAGCAGCGTTCATGACGTGGGCCAACTATAGCGCATGGATGTGATGACGTCATCGAGGATGGGTTGGGCCGCGCATGCGTAGATCACTGGGTATGGATAATTAGGGTTACCAGCGTGGTGTAAGTGCGGCAGAATCGCATTCTCAAGTCACAGCTGATGAATCCCTTCTACTAATGATTAATATGGAAGTTGCCATTGATATGCCAAAAAAGCCCATACGTTTATCAAACCTGATGGGCCAGGACGAAAAAAAAGGATGCCTTGCAAAGGATGTTATATGAAATTAAGAGAAACCTAACCTAGCCGCGAAGCTGATAAAAAAGTAAAAAGAGTAACAAGTTTTTGCAAAGGTTGCGCAAATATGCTAGGATTTGCTTAATCCGATTTGCTTAAGGATTTACGTTACTAGTATGATTTGACCTGTTAAAAGGTCAAATTGACCTTTTTATTTTTTTAAATCAATTTTCGCGTTGAAGTTTATAGTTGCGCTTTCGTCCGTTTCAGTACTATCGCATGACAATAATGTCAATCATCTGGCAAAAACGTAATAGTGTAAATGTGCAAGTTGTGAAGATATTTTAATATTTTGTTATATACCGGTCAATTTGATCGGGAGTAGTAAGTAGGTTAACTTGTTTTTTCTGAATTACTGTCATATATAATTCCCGCAACCGCTACTATCCGGTCAATTTTATCTTTTCACTTTTTAAAATTTCAATTGGGTGGGTAACTTTATAGTTACGCTTTCTGCCATTACCGTATTATCGCATAACATAAATGTCAGTCAGCTGGTAAATACGCAATAGTGTAGGTGTGTGAGTTGAGATATTATAATATTTTGTTTTATCCTGGTGAATTTGACCGTAAGTTGTAAGTATGTTATATCTCATTTTCTTGAAATTTTCGTCATATTGCATTTATTATAGGACATTTTATAATGGAACCACATCCCAGTCCATCCCGACGAGTAGTGGCAACCGACGATGACTTTGAAGAGACCGTTACGAAGTGGTTTGAGGAGAGTAACAATCTTGCGACTGACATGGATTCTGATTGTGGCTCAATGAAAGTGATCATGAGTCTGATTCGATTCAATAAGGTGAGTTTAGAGACGAGTGTGAATCTCAGAGGGACAAAACAAAATTTCTTGGGAAAAGTAAGTTTCTGTGGACAACTAAACCTAATGCAATAAAAGAAAAAAACAGGAAAACACAACAGAATAACCGAACGGCCTCGGTTACTTAGTCTTGTCAATCTCAGAAGCGGAACTCCAGAAGAATTGTGGAATCTACTTATAGATTACAGTATTTTATCAGAAATTCTGCGTTGGACTAATTTACGAATTGAAAAACTAAAAATAAAATACAAGCAACAAGATCAAACAGTACTAAAAGAATTACGTAAATATACTTTTTGCAACTGATGGTTTAGGTAGGGATATTTTTCGAGCGGTGATAACTAAAGGTCTTTTCCTTTTTTTTTGCTAAATGCATTGATATTTGATGATTCCAATACAAGAAATGAACGTAAAAAGCTTGATCCTTCGGCGTCCATTTCATTAATTTTTGATTCTCTTGTGAGGAATTGCCAAAAACTTTACAGCGTGGGAGAATCTGCGACAATTGATGAAATGTTAGTAAGTTTTCATGGTCGATGCAAGTTTAGAATGTATATACCAACAAATCTTGTAAATATGGCATGAAAATAATTGCACTCACGGATTGCACAACTCATTATTTTCAGAATGGCTACATATATGTTGGGAAAGACTCGGATTGACGAACACTTTCACAAGAAGAACAACAGCTCTCTAAACTAACTCAATCCGCATCTATCAAATATTACAACTGATAATTGCTTTACATCAATCGGCCTTGTTTATTTATTAATGCAAAAGGGACTAGCTCATGTTGGAACTCTAAAAAAGAATAAAAAAGAAATCCCTGCAGAATTTCTGCCTAACAAAACTAGGCTTGTGGCTTTACGTTTATATGGCTTTACGAAAGATATCACATTGGTGCCATATGTTCCTAAAAACCAGAAGTTTTGTTAGTTAGTTAGTTAGTTAGTTAGTTCCAGGCGCCATTCTCAATGTACTGATCCGATTACCAAAATGCCTGAAATCATTATGGACTAAAAGTGGAGTTGATGCACTTGATGAAAAATGTGCAGTTTACTGTACCGGGCGAAGAATAAGAAGATGGCCTATGGCTATATTTTTTAGAATTTTAGATATGGGTTGTATCAATGAAATTATACTTCGCAGTGCGTGTAAAGATAATTTGACAGTAAAACGTCTTGACTTTATAAAGAAACTAGCTCTTCAATTTGTAAAACCAGAAATGTAGAAATCGAACGTCGTCTAACGAATAATCATACCATACAGGAAATCAGATTTATTACAGAACCTCCAACTAAAATTGCACCATTACAGGATGATAGAGGAAAATTAGCAAAGCGGAAAAGTTACGTTTAGTTACGTTTGTTCTATTAAGAAAGATAGAAAAGTATCACATGATTGCATAATTTGCCATAGACCTGTTTGTTCACAATGTTCAAGACATAAATGCAAGGAATGTATTTAAATTTGAACTTTTCTAATTTTGTATCTGATTTAATGTAGATTTGCCAATTAATGACATAAGTTTGAAGCCTTGTTAGTTTTATTTTTCCATATTTTAATGGCGTAGTTTTATGTGTAATGGTAAGTCATAAATGTTGTAAGATAAAGGTTTAGATATAATCATTACTAATTACTTACTAGAATCACGAGAATGCAATATTTATGTAACTGGTCAATTTGACTTGACTGTAGTGTGAGCGTACCTAAATAACTATCGTAGCAGTAACGGGTTAATAATAAAACAGCTTATATAATAATACAAATAGATTCATAGATTCACGCTGATGGAGAACCCAGCATCGTTTCAGTATAAAACAATTGTTGCTGCAATAAAAATCAATACGATAATGCTTGGTTGAGCTTCCTCCTTATTGTTACTGTCACTGACACTAACTCCAGCTGTAGATGAAATATGTTGGTGATGAGGCTGAAGGAAACAAATATATTCAACATACATTCAACTATTAAAGCAGTGTATGGTATACAAATTCGCTTACCTATCGAGCTGCCTGTGAGTCGCTGTGTCATTTTCGGCTGCTGGTCGTTATCGTCTGTTGCTGTCGCTCTCTGCTGGCTGCTGCTGGTGACTTTCTTCCATTTGCAAATCAGAAACTAAATGAATATAGTAATTGCATGGCTATTTATAGGCCCTACTCCGGCGAGAAAATTGTGATAGCAAACGCTTGCTATCAAACATCATCATCGTGCCGAACGGTTTCCATAACGGTGAGTGAGTAGCATATACGAATTCAATACAATTCCTCGAAGACGAATACGAATAATTTGACATAATTTCTCATTTTTTTTGCGGCGGACGCTGCTTAGTATTTCTATACAATAGAAAAATCCGCACTCTACCAGAAACCGACCCGGACATGATACATACAGCAAATAACTCGCCCCAGTTAAGCGCGTTTAAGTTCCTAGTCTCTACCGAACGACATCAACACACACACACACACACCTACACAGAGGCACACACACACACGCCTACACAGAGGCACACACACTGAACAGACAACGCGCTTAACATATGTCCCTTGCAGTGGCAGATACGGATTCCCGCAATTTAGTAAGTTGACTAGTAACTGGGCCATACAGCACTACATTTAATTATAAAAACCATAACATATTTAGAATTGTGCATATTGGGACTAGGCATACAAGAATTTTAGGTAGGTGTATTATATAGAAACCGTTATGGTTTCAAAAAATTTCTTGACCTATAGTAAATATAAACATATATTCTCTAATGGTTTTAACGTTTTACAAATATCACGGAAAATTTATTGTGATCAATTTCCAGTATGCTCTCAAGTAGTAGCAATCATATTTGTATCATTATTAATATTGGACCACATTTTTCCGAAAGTTGTTGTAATCGATTTTACAATTTGATTCATCTCCAAGCGTCATTCTTGGAAATCACTGATTTCTCATCCAGCATTCAATATAAAGTCTTGGCAGTTTCCAGTTCGAGTTTCTTATTCACGAGAAGAATTTTTAGTTTGCAGTCTAATACTTTAGTGGCTTTATTAATAATCCTGTCTACATTTGTACTATTTGTATTATTTGTATTATTTGTATTTTTTATTTGATTCGTCAGGTTTATTATGACCTTTTTAAAATCAACTAACTGCACTTGTACGACTTGTAGAGCTATATATAATTTGTTTCTACTAAACTACTATTTGCTAATTGTTCCAACTTTTCGACATGATTTTTTTCTAACGACGTAATTCTTCATTGACGTAGATACAGTAAAATTTTAATCGTAGAATTAATTTAACCATTTACCATATAATCCATAAGATAGAGTTCTTTTTACTTTTAATAATAAATCTTTAAAAGTTAAATGTAAACACGAGCATACAAACAAGAACAATATTGGAAATGAGCATCTTGATCAATCAAAGATACAAAGACAACAGAATTGGTATTTAATATGACCTTTTTTGTATACTAAATACACCGCCTATATTTCTTCAATTTATGCTCTAAACGCTGAATATACAATACAAAATCAAAATATTTATACATATAGTTGCCATTAATAGCTGACAAAATAAATCCCTAAGTAAGAAGAAACAATTATGCTGGGGTATAAGAATGGAAGAGTGCGAAATATAAACTTGTTCAGAAACCATGAAGTCAAAGCCTGGATGGTCATGAGGTAAGAATTAATAATATTTCTTTCAAACATAAAACCTAACATAAAATCACTGTAACAGAGTGCTGTTACAATGAATAAAATATTTCTTACATCTCGTGACATGAATAGATCTACTTTTCTTAAGTGAGCAACCGTATAGCAAAATGACTGCATGAAATAGTACATGACTGTCTGTCTCTCTATACGTAAAGCCCGAAAGGAGTCATCTTGCATCGATAAATAAACAAACAATGTTTATATGTGTGCCGTACCATATTTTAAATAAAAGATTATATTATTTTTAGGCGCATTTATAAATAAACAATAAGAATATTATACTGAAGATGGGTTCTAATATAATTAGTCAGTGTAATTGAAATATATTTAGCGTAATTAAATTATTATTTCTTCCGAATTAACAATGTAAATATTACAAACATATTGTCTGCTACATAAATGTCTGCTACGTCGCGCGTATAAAAGAAAGGAATATGTGCTCGTTTGAATAAGAAAGAGAGAGCGTACTCTTATGTGCGTCGATAGTTATAATAATATACAGCGTAGTTGCCGTATGTTTGTGCGAGCATGATATAATATAGAGGACTGCATGAATATGAAAAAGATAGAATGTATTCCCGTATGATCATATGTAATATGAATGTATAATATTGTATTAGAGTAGGAGACGCTGGTATAAGCTTTGTGGTAGGGTTCACTGTTGCACAGAAGTTGTGTGTATAGTGTGAGCATGGTCTTCTGAAAAAGAGCGAATTTGCTATTAAATCAGTAACGTACTTTTCGAGCCCAATTTTCTTGATGAAACAAACAGTATGGTAAATGATTTGTTCATGCGCCACCCACCACTCATATATTTTGCTGAATAGGACGATATTCTATATCCTATCACCCAAGATGATGTATCAGAAACACTAAACAGAGGCAAAAACATCGCTCCTGGTTCAGATGCTTTAACTCGTCGTATCCTCAGATACATTCCTGCTGAGATCATATCGCTCCTAACCGAGATATTCAATAAATGTCTTTTATTGGGGCACGTCCCAATAGATTGGAAAACTAGCCAAACGATCATGAGTCCTAAACCTCGCAAAGACCCTAGATATGTTTCATCATATCGACCAATCACACTTCTCAACGTATTAGGAAAAACTTTTGAAAGAATCTTCACATCTCGCTTACGAAACTGTTAAGAGATGAACAAAGTTCTCCCAGGGAACCAGTTTAGTTTTCGAGCATCACGCTCTATTATGGATTCTCTACTAAAATTTCAAACAGACATTACACTAGCACTTAACAATGGCCATTGCGATTTGGCAGTGTTATTAGATATCTCCCATGCTTTTGACTCTGCCTGGCATGCCGGGCTAGTTCGGAAACTCCATGAGCTTCATATCCTTCATCCTAATACACTGAGGATGGTCCAGTCATATCTATCCGACCAGACCGCCCAAATTAAAATTGGAGACACTTTCCCAAATTAAATACAACTTCAAGCTGGCGTACATTGAATGAGCGTTCTAAGACTGATATCAAGTGATAGAGAAATAAATATAGTAAAAATTGTATGAAAGTCTGACTACCATAAAATACATAGTCTAAATGAATCCACATTTAAGAAAGCATGTAAAGCTGGATGCGATTATTATAGTCATCGGATGAACATTCTTTTCTATATTTATTACAAAAAAATTCAAATCTTCAATATTAATAAGAAAGTGTATTCTGTGAAGTTAGTTATTCATATGGTGTAGGAAATTATTTATTGGATCAATAAATTATTATTTTTGTAGACATACCCTTTTGTATAAAAATAAACATAACAAACAATACTTTCGTTATAAACATGACTAAACCTTCAGTTAATACATTTTTAGAAAACACATAAGGAATATAATTACGTTTGTAGTTGATAAAAAATGTTACTCATTAAAGCGATGTGATATAGATGCTTGCTTTTTGTAATGGTGACATTTAAATTACATAAATGTCTAAAACTATTTCCTACTAGAATTTTACAAGGGGATTTATTTTTATCTACTATAAAAGTTTTGAAACAAAATAATAATTTCTGATGGATTAGATACAGTTATTTCAATATCTAAGCAGGTAATTAAAATGTGAGTTATGATACGACCCCGTAGATTTCGTTAGAAGCAATGAGCCAGACATCCGATAATTCATATGTGGCTTGAATTCGCCTAGGTTATTACTTATGTTAATTTCTTAATTAGTCTCGTGTAATACCCACACATAAGTAATTATTCAATAATATGTATATTAGGTTTTTAATTAGAATACCATATAAGCTCATGCTCTATTTTACTGACCGATGATGGGCCAATACACAAATAACATCACTTCATTTAAAAACGAGATTTTGTGTGCGCCATATTGTATTATGAGCTCATCAATTTAGCGAACGCTGTTAGATTATTATATTGGAATCATTGGAGTTACTATGTAGTTTTGAAACGCAATTTATTTAGTTGTTTTTATAATAATTCTCGGTAAATATATGCTTATTTCAATAGTCAAAATTAGTGTAATGTATTGTTTTAATTAATTAATAAATTTATAAAAATTCTAAATCTAGTTGGGTTTGGAAATCCAACCACACGGCCACGAATCATATTTTGTGATATAAAACTAAATAACCAGTTTAGGGCTTAAGGTAATGTCAGATGACTCAGTTATCTATCTGAGTCTTAATTGCATTTTAATTGTCAATAGCACATTTTAAATACGCACTTCACACAAGTTGACTAAACATATAGGTAGTATCAAATTATTTTACAAGCATAATTATATAGTTTGTATACTTTTTATGTATTATATGTATCTTTAATAAAGTCCATGTCTTTTATTGAATATCTTCATTAAATTGGATTATTTTAAATTGTTTTCGGGTATAATCTTCTTCTTTAATTATAGAAATAATTCTGTTACGCCTTTTATGGATCGGCACAATCTTTCTGATTTTCAAATCTTTTGGTATTTTCTATTTCCTTTACCACAAAGCATTCATACTACTTGTTAACGCACATACACCTTTCCCATTCAAGGTCTTCCATAAATCTGTCGTTACTCCATCTGGACTAACAACCCTACCTTGTTTCATTATGTTTATCTCATTTATTATATTACATATTATTGCATATTGATGTTCTTTGTATCTTGCTTTGAGGATAAAGCCATCAATACCATTAACAAATACCAACAAAGTGGAATCTACAAATTAACATGCAAAACCTGTCAGGAGTTTTATATTGGAAAAACCAACAGAACCCTCAAAGCAAGATACAGAGAGCATCAATATGCAACAAGAAGACCGGACATTTAACACTCACACTACGCCAACCACCATCAAAGAAAACATCGAAATATTTAAAAATAAACTAAACAATAAGTTAATAAATGAACAGATAAACTGCAAATTTAACAGTCTACTAACATCACTCAAGATCTTATATGGAAACAATGAACGTCAACATCACAAAGAAATAGTACATCCGACAACGCCGCAAATATTACTTTAGAAAGAAGACAGACACCCGCAGCAATCGACACAACTCGACCATAACAACAGTCAGTTCGATAATGGACCCATGTCCGAAACTCTAGTCTCAAAGTAAGTGATATATTATAGTGCTTACGACGTTTTCCACATATATAATATATATATATATATATATATATCTGCCTACACACTCCTATTACTATTATTTAAGTACCTCCAACCTTTTCTTTTTACCCAAAGTCTTCTTTCCGTCACACCTTTTTAGCAGTCATTTAATCATCCCCTGATTTTTCTCCATTTCTTACTTTTCTTAACTTTTCTAGCTCTTCTTCTTTCTAATTCGCATTTTTTATCATAAATTTTATTCCTTTCCCTGTTGTTTTGTTCGTCAATAACTTCTTTACCTTATAAGTTGCCCTTAACCACTCTTATCATTTCACTCCTTCCATTCACTTTTCTCCAGTCCACCATTCCCGTCCATCCTTCTTTCTGATATTGTAACGCGTAAACCATATTCGCCGTTTATGTAAAATATATTCGCACCGATGGAGCACATTTTCATGTAAGTTCCGAAGGGATTGAACTCGAAATGGTGGTTTTGAACTTGCATCCAATGTTTTCAAATAACAAATGTACTCTTTACACTCTACGTTCAAATGTTCGTGTAGTATGAAGTCGTGTGACCTTTAGTCGCTTGAGCTCAATGCCATTGGCAAACAAAATGTTTAACTGCGGATTGGGGTGGGTTTCTTTAGTTAATAGATATTTTGAATTTCAAGGTAACATATTCGTATCTATACACAGTTGCGAAACTTAATATGTTACGTCATAACAGGAAATTCCCCAAATTATGTACACTATAATTTCAACTGTAATATGAAACCTTCAACTTGTGTGAATCTGCCAGAACGCAGTGGTAATGCTTGTCTAATAATTTCTCATAGGGCATCGCAAAATGCTTAGCAATTAATTATTAAACCCAATGACTTACTTGTAGGCCAAGAAGCACAAGTAGACAGTTACTTATGCACTATATGGACTGGGCATAAAAGAGGGAACAGTATTTATCTTCTTTTAGTCTTGACTGATCCTTCCTACAATCTTTACCTCATAATTTATCTTCCACAACAATTCTAATCGATAAAGAAGTAGAACAGTATTTATCTTCTCTTAATTTTGACTGATGCTTTCCACAACTTTTACCTCAAAATTCATTTTCCATTATTCTAATGATGCCACTTTGTCCGATTAGATGCAACTTTGTTCGCTACTCTCGCAAATTCCATGCATTATTCATTGGTTCTCTCATTCATTACGACGTACTCTATAACTGAACCTCCTCTATGCGCTCCATAAGATATCACTATTCCAATTTCTATCCAATCCACTGTTCACCACTATCATTCTCCTCTAGAAAACGTTTTCCTTTAGTATTAGCAGTTTTATCTCTCCATCTCCTTCCTATATACTCACCATCTATCACAATATTCAATTTTTATCTTCACATTCTAATCCCTCATAGTCATACAATTTTCCTTCTTAACATATTGGAACGATAGAAATGGCTACGCAACTAAAAACAGTGAAGAGTTCAATGTCAAAATGATAACAATTAAATATTAAACTCAATCTACGTTCTAAAATGAATCCAGTAATTTTTGAGGTTCTACTGTATAGATTAGTAGAGAAAAATCTACATTTAATAAGCAGACAGATGTTCTTGGCGCACCCATAAGCGAGTTAGGTTTTAATCAACCAATTCTATGAAACGTGTGTCGACAGACGCTACATGTAATACATTTCTGTCGCTGCCGTTCAGCTCTACAGTTAGGACGGCTCAGTCGCTGGGCCTAGCCAATCTCCGGGTAGACTCGGGCCTGCAAATCTAGACTAGCAGAAAAGTCTAGATTTTAAAGGAGGAAAGAAACAGTTAGATAAAGAGCCACTATTATCCATCGGTGATATACAAGAGGGATCAGTGGCCCTTTGCAGCAGTTCCTCTTTCAGTTTTCAAGTATTAAATCTAAATACTTCACGTCACTTTGTTTCTTGAAATCACTAGGAAAATCGCTTAGCTAATTGCTCTTTTTATTTCTCTCCCGTACTTATTAAAACCGTAAGTAAAGAACGTAATCGTGTTCGTGTACTAAGGTAGTCGCTTATAATTATATGACAAATAGAATATGTGCAGTGTGACTAGAAACATGAAAGTGCAATCTTATTTGATGTATTAATTCAGACTAGAGAAATGATCGCAACTAATCAGTAATAAATTAATTGATTTATAAATGTATGAAGTTGATTAGTATATTCATTTAAAGAATTGAAATAAAAAGTTAAAGTTAGATTTGATTATTGCACAATCGATATTTATTTAATGACGCAATCTTGCGTAACAATTGTACTGTATTTATACTCATTTTATGTTGAATCGAACTGCTTAAAATAAAGCAGCCAGTTGCTAATAATGTTCATACGTATCTAAGCGTTTTATGCTTAGGTATCTTTTTCAGAATTGTATTTATTTTAAAATGTTAACGCAATTATATTATTTTATTATATTATTTATCGAACTCAAATTCAATTGTGACATTGTACAAATAATTTATTGAGTGATAATAGAATTTTAAAACTGATTGATAGTTTTATTTCTTTATTAGTTTTTACTTTTATTTGTGTTACGCAGTGATTCTATAATCAAGTTACTATGAGACTAAACTTTTTTCTTTGAGACTGCTTAACAGTTTCAAATAGGCAAGAGTCTGACGTTTAATAACAGAGTGAAACTACAAGTCTTATAGCACGTACCGCTGAAGCTCTATCATAACATTATTTGCGTGAATTATGATTATTTTCTGATCCCGAATGCATTGGGAGTTTCTATGACCAACGGAATTTTCGTGGCAACTATCCTAATTCAATGTCGCAACAAAAATAAACGTGACATACTTGGTGGAGGCTATCCTACCATTTCAAATATTCATTCCAATCTATATTCACATATAAAAGTATTTAACAATAAATGTTACACAATAAAACAAAAACAAACTGAATAATATTCTTACTCTTTGGTCTGTTTGACTTATCACTATTATATAGGTGTTCACATGACCTCGTTTAATGTTGTTTCATTTAGCGCTGATTTTTTTTTTTGAACGTGTCCGTCGCGTTATGCTGTATATTAACTTACACACTACCAAAATTGTTGTGGATATAATTTGTAAATATAAAGAATAAGCTCATACACTTTCACATGAGGATTAGTAGTCAACATATTAAAAAAAACAATCTAAATTTTCTAATAT
>WYDF02015558.1:0-13436 GCA_009867245.2 Adranes taylori
AGAATGGAGAAGAAAAGGGGAGGCCTACATCCAGCAGTGGATATAAATAGGCTGTACAAGAAGAAGAAGAAGAAGAAATCATCCCGATCAAACAATGACTATATATTACATTCCTGGGATTGTCAGAGAAGCATTTTCTCTTGCCGTTACCCCTTGAAATGCTATTGCTGGTTTTACCTGCAGTGGTATAAATCCATTTAATACTAATATTTTTAGTGCGGTTGACTTTGCGCCGCCTTCTGTAACGGAACGTCCCTTGTAAGCCAATAACGAAATTCAAACATTAGCCTTCGAAGTTGATCGGATGATCTTCCAGAACCAGGACCGAGTAATCCCTTCTCCGAACCACCAACTCCTTGGGCTGCATCGAACATAAAAGTGATTATGATTAGCTGTTAAACATTGCTAACTCAGATACATAACCAAGCTTGGCACAGCCAGGATTTATGGGCTACAAGCAACTTTTACGCTGCCAATTCCTTTTTCGCGCCAAGATATAAGACCACTGCCGCGAGCTGGACCAAGATGCGAGGCAAATAGAGGTTGTAAAAAACGTAGTACTACGATACTCACTGCTACCCCTAAAAAATGCAATTGAAAAAGAATATAACCTGATTGGGCCGGCTCCGGAGCTACGAAATTAGGTTGTAAAAACGTTAAACTGCGATAATTCAGTGATCCAAGGATTGGTCCACACTGAAGTGCGAAAGCTGGCAGACGAATTAGCGATTAAATAAGAAGAAAAAAATCCGGAGAAGGGGAATGAAAGTCATATGGCGAGCAATGAATGGTTAACGGGAGTTTTAAAATGACATACAACCCTATCTTTGAAAAGCCCGCAGACAACGAGCTTGTCAGCGTGTCGAGCTTTAATGAATATCACGTTAATAAACTTTTTCATAACCTATCAGAAGTTAGCTCAGAGAGAAATTAAACAAGTAGGTGCAGTAATCAAGGCCACATGATACGTGAAGATCCTATTGGGTCAGTTGGTGCTAGAAATGCTAGCGGCTGGATGCAAGAAGCAGAGTTTTCCTGTTTTTAGCAACACTTCAAAAAACAAGCTAAGCCCACTATTGATAAAAAATGCCTGCCATTACTCGATAATTATTATAAAAGGAATGGAATCGTGTTCCTCACAAACTTCAATCGTGTACACACAAACGTCAATTTCAGGGTAGAGGGGTTTTGGGACCATTAACAAAAATGATAAAGATTGCCACAGATAACTGCATACGAAATCATCCCGGTCAAACAATGACTATACATTACATTCCTGGATTTGTCATAGAAGCATTTCTGGTTTTATCTGCACTGGTATAATATATTTACCGTGATTGACTTCACACCGTCTTCTGTAATGGATCGTCTCTTGGAATCCAAAAACAAAATTCAACCATCGTCCTTCGAAGTTGATCAGATGATTGAAATGAATGATCTTTCAGAACCAAGACCAAGTTATGATCATTCGATCAGATCTAACATACGCGAACTCCCTGCGCTGTATCGAATATATAAATCGATGATGATCAGCTGTTAAACATTGCTAACTCAGATACATCACCAAGCTTGCCACAGCCAGGACCTAGTGGGCTACAAGCAACTTTTACACAGCCAATTCCTTTTTCACCCCAAGATATCAGACCACTGCCGCGAGTTGGAGCAAGATCCGAGGCAAAAAGAGGTTGTTAAAAAACGTAATACTACAATACGCGCTGCTACCCCTCAAAATGCAATTGAACCATTACAGAAGATCCATTACCGAAGACTTCACACCGTCTTCTGTAATGGATCGTCTCTTGGAATCCAAAAACAAAATTCAACCATCGTCCTTCGAAGTTGATCAGATGATTGAAATGAATGATCTTTCAGAACCAAGACCAAGTTATGATCATTCGATCAGATCTAACATACGCGAACTCCCTGCGCTGTATCGAATATATAAATCGATGATGATCAGCTGTTAAACATTGCTAACTCAAATACATCACCAAGCTTGCCACAGCCAGGGCCTAGTGGGCTACAAGCAACTTTTACACAGCCAATTCCTTTTTCACGCCAAGATATAAGACCACTGATGCGAGTTGGACCAAGATCCGAGGCAAAAAGAGGTTGTTAAAAAACATAATACTACAATACGCGCTGCTACCCCTAAAAATGCAATTGAAAAAGAATATAACCTGATAGGGCCGGCTCCAGAGCTGCGAAATTAGACTTGTTTTACGGTGCGCCGTTTAACGACAAGTGGACTATATCTAACGCAATTCCATTAGCAATAATTGTCGAGCTAAATTCATACAAACAACGGCAGAATAAACCGCTACTGGTACCAAATAAAACAAATGTGCGAGACGGGTGTAGTCTTCATTCACTTTTCTGACAGGACTAAGAAAGCGGGTGAAGGCTTAAGGAATGGGTTCTCAGTACACCCGTTCGTAAACAACAACGAATTATTTATTAGCGTGTTAGCGGTATATCTTACACAATAACGGTCAAATTTAAACTATCACGGATGGTCAGCACTATGCTATACGAATTTTATACCCGCTGTATTTTTCATGCCGTCTGAATAGGTAAATGGTTATGGAACAACGAAATTTCAGCGCGATAGCGAAAATTGTTCTGCTCGCTGAAAAACGATTTCAGCCAGCTGAAAAACGACGGCTTACTTAAGACACTTCTCTGTTTTGCATCAGCTAACAACAAAAATGCTTACGCATATAAACGCACCCCAAAACCAGTGGATGCATATTGAACTAAACAAAAACGATATTTACAAGGGATGGATAATAAGTTGAGACAAACGATTTAGTGCAGCACCAACTAACCAAAGAAATAAAGTCAAGAAACAAATATTCCAATCCTCTACAGGAAAATTACGATCTGTAAAAGGAAAAGACCAGGGAGAATAAACGAGAAACCCTTCTGTAAGCAAAGGTAAGGAGAACCAGGTATCAGCAAACAGCAATTCTTCTGATGAAGAAGATTGTTTATGCCTCGTTTGTTTAAAGTTATTCAGCAATAACTTACCAAACGAGAAGTGGGTACAATGTGTTGTTGAAAAATGGTGTTGTTGAAAAATGGGTTCAACAAAGTTGATTCATACTACATTTGCCATAATTGCGAGTCTGTATAGAAACATTAATCTCATCAACGTTGATCTTAGTACTGGCTAACGGTAAACAAGACGAAAAAGTTATTACTTTTTTTGTTAGTCGTGAGAAGAAATATTTTATAATTTAAAGTAAAAGTACTTTCTTTCTTAGAATAAAATCATTTTTATTTCTACGTGATGATGCTCAAAGTGAAACCGGTAGTATAGCAAATATAAAAAAATTAAGTAAGGAAGTACAACTTTTATTTCAAATTACAAAATCAGCCTTACTATGTATCAAACAACAAAATATTTTATGTTTATTTATTTGTCCTTTATTTTTCTAATAAATAAGTTAATTTAATATTGTGTTTACTTTTAATTGAACATATAATATTGTCCAGGACTCTAACTTCGATCCGTATAGTGTTACTTTCGTACTGATCCTGAGAACGATAGTATCAATCGATATTTTTTGCAGGTTTGTAATTGTTTGAAATAAAATATATTAAATAAAATTATAGTGTACATTTGTACAGTATAGACAAAAGTTTTATAGAGCTGTATTTATTTTATCGAAAATATGATTAATAGCCAAAAATCAAAGTAAACATATAAAGTGATACTTTTGTACCCGGTCTCCCCTAAATTTTGTCTGGATATTTATATAAAATTGAAGAACCACTTCGCAGATAGATGTTTTATACAGTAGAAGACATATTAATACAATCAGTTGTATATATTCGCTATTAAAAAAGCAATGTTTGAAGAATGCTTCAACAATTAGATCTAAAGATTTCACAAATGGTATTGCTTTATAAATTTTAATTCAGAAATAATGAAATGATCCATGTCAGTAAGACTTATGGTATATAATATTAGTTTATCCGAATCTCAGTTAATAACAAATTATATACCTACGTAGCTAGACATATGGAACATGGAAATGAATACTACACTAATTTTCCCTACGCGATATACTAGGTGGCTCAAAAGTCATCACCTTATTGGAAGATGGTCTCATTTTTACAAATGGCGTCTTATATCATCGGGAGTTTGATATTTGTGAAGTAAACAGAAGCAGAATGCACGTAGACAAACCATGTATGGCTCCCCAAAAGTGCGGAATAATTGTGGAATGTTTTTGACAAATAAGCAGTCGATGATTTTGCCTCAACGTGAATTTCCTCGTCGATTCGTGTGGCAACAACTGGGTAAAACACTGCGGCGTTTAGCCGCTCCGCTCAAGGAGCTGGCTCAACACGGGATAGATGCAGACGTGGCCGGCCCCGGAGCAGCCGTTTGGTTAATAATATCGCTGCAGTGGCTACATGTGTCCAAGAGGAGCCCCAAACATCAGCCAGACGACAAGTCACGCAATTGAGCATCAGTAGACGGTCTTTACAACGAATTTTGGTGAACGACTTGAAGATGTCCCCATACAAAATCCAAACAGTACATCGGCTACTGCCTGCAGATCGCCGATTGCGTGTAAATTTCAGACAAGCCCTCCTCGACCACGAAGGATGATTTTCCATACAACGAGGCACATTTCCACCTATGTGGATACGTGAATAAGCTAAATGATCGCTTCTGGGGTAGTAAAAATCCTTATGGAGGAGCCATTACATCCTCTGAAAGTTTCTGCTTGGTGTGCGGTTTACGAAGTAAAGGTGATGTCAGCATATTTCTTCGAGGACGATGTCGGCAACATTGTTACTTTGACTGGTGAGCGCTACAGAACCATGATCAACGACTTCTTGCTGCCGCAATTTAAGGAATTTGTTTTGGAGAACATGTGGCTGGAGCAGGACAGTGCATCCGGACACACAGTGAACATTCTGCAGCAAGCGTTTCCCGGCCGCTTAATTACTCGTTTGGACGCTTTTCACTTCTCGGCCAGATTGCCCGCTTTGAGCATTCGAGACTTCTTTCTTCGGGGTTCTTTCTTCGGTCTTTCTTCGGCAGGAGTTTTGACAAAAATCATGAAAAATGCTGTGGAACGAGCCCGAATGTGCATCAACTCTGACGGCGGCCACCGATATTATCTTTGCAATTTAATGTAACAAAATTTAAATACCTAAATAACCTAAATAACCAATTCTTTTTATTTACAAATTTACTGGCTTAGGAAATCAAGTGAGGACTTTTATTGGTCAACAACTGATGAGAGTGTTTTCTTTGAAAAATCCATAATGCACGAGCATTGCACTGATATCCTGATTAGTTACTGGCTCAGCGCACCTTAATTAATAATCAAAATGTCCAGTAAACTCTTAAATTCTTTTGAATAGAATTCTAAGAATCCTAGAAAGATCTAAAATAGCGTCGCTAACAATTTCAACGACCCTTCCTTATCTCAATGATCTAACGATCCTTCCTCAACGAACAATCTCAACAACCCTTCCTCAGTCTCAACGACCCAAACACAACGACCCTTCCTACAGTCCATGTAAGGGTTTCCTTCCTATGAGGAAATTCTTAGCATAATCCCTCTATTCTTGCATTAATGGATGTCATCAAATAAAAATTAAAAAGACAAAAAGCCAAAAATACAAAAACAAAACAAACATCATATAAACTCTTACAGTGCCCACTAATTTGGCCTGCACGAGGAAACGACATTTAATCTCTTCGACGAATTTGATACGCATATCAAAGACACTTTCAAAATTAAAAATAAAAACTGAACAAAAATAAATAATTAAAATATAATAACATAGAATAGAAGTTACAAAACACACATTCATATATTCGCGACAATCCCAAATTCAAGAATTTTGGTGAATGACTTGAAGATGTTCCCATACAAAATCCAAACAGTGCATCGGCTATTGCCTGCAGATCGCCGATCGCGTGTAAATTTCAGACACGCCCTCCTAAACCTCGACCACGATGAGGATGATTTTTCATTGAAAATTATCAATAAATTATCATAAAATTATCATGAACAATGAGGCACATTTCCACCTATGTGAATACGTGAATAAGCAAAATGATCGCTTCTGGGGTAGTAAAAATCTTCGTGGAGGAGCCATTACATCCTCTCAAAGTTTCTGCTTGGTGCGGAGTTTACGGAGTAAAGGTGATTGGTCCATATTTCTTCGAGGACGAGGTCGACAACATTGTTACTGTGACTGGTGAGCGCTACAGAACCATGATCAACGACTTCTTGCTGCCACAATTTAAGGAATTTGTTTTGGAGAACATGTGGCTGCAGGAGGACAGTGCAACCGCACACACAGTGAACATTCTTCAGCAAGCGTTTCCCGGCCGCTTAATTGCTCGTTTTGGCGATTTTCACTTCTCGGCCAAATCGCCAGCTTTGACCATTCCAGACTTCTTGCTTCGGGGTTTTTTGATGTCCCGGATCTATACGAACAAGCCACAGACCTTGGCGGCCCTAAAGGAGAACATCCGACTAGAAGGGGAGAATTTATCGGCAGAAGTTTTGACAAAAGTCATGAAAAATGCTGTAGAACGAGCCCGAATGGGCATCAACTCTGGCGGCCGCCACTGATATTATCTTTGCAATTTAATGTAACAAAATTTAAACATCTAAATAAATATGATCAACAAACTGAGCCAATTCTTTTTATTTACAAATTTACTGCCTTAAGAAATCGAGTGAGGACTTTTATTGGTCAACAACTGATGAGCGTGTTTTTCTTTGGAAAATCCATAATGCACGAGAATTGCACTGATATCGTGATTAATTACTGGCTCAGTGCACCTTAATTAATAATCAAAATATCCACTCGCTTACAAGTAAACTCTTAAATTCTTTTGAATTGAATCTGTAGAGCGCCGCCAACAATCTGAACGACCCTTCCTTATCTAATGATCCTTCCTCAACGAACTCAACAACCCTTCATCAGTCTCAACGACCCAAACAGAACGACCCTTCCTACAGTCCATATAAGGGTTTCCTTCCTATGAGGAAATTCTTAGCATAATCCCTCTATTCTTGCATTAATGGATGTCATCAAATAAAAATTAAAAAGACAAAAATACAAAAACAAAACAAAAATCATATAAACTCTTACAGTGGCCACTAATTTGGCCTGCATGAGGAAACGACGTTTAATCTCTTCTACGAATTTGATACGCACATCAAAGACAGTTTCAAAATTAAAAATAAAAACGAAACAAAAATAAATAATTAAAATATAATAACATAGAATAGAAGTTACAAAACACAATTACAAAACACACATTCATATATTCGCGACAATCCCAAATTCAAATATTGTTATTTTAATAAACCATATATAGTAACTACCCCCTTCCGTATACCCCACCCCAACAACCTTTAAATATTTCTTTGGCAAAATAAATATGTAAACAATATTAAATGTAAAAAACGAAATTAACTTTATGTTTGATGTTCACTTTCTCTAATTGACGAGCACAATTTTCTTATTAAGTATATGTGAAATATTTTTTTTACATCAAATAGTTGTACGTACTATAAATAGTAAGTAAGTAATAGAATATAAAATTTACTAACCTATTGATAATGCAATAACGCACTTTTCCGGATTTGGTTCTAAATGTAAATCATCAACAATTTCCCGAATATAATTCCGAGAATTTTTGGCGACCAGCGACGCTGATATATCCCAAAATTGCTCGACACGCTCCTTATCCGCGCTCTTGAAATAAATGCCGTTACTATTCAAAATTACATTTGGCTTTTGTTGTGGGTTATCTAGCATTGTCACCAGAATTTTACGTTATAATGTTTACTACCCTATCTTCTAAATAAATGGAATCATTAATTAGTTTATTATTAACAAATTGTTTTTTTTTTTACGTTTTTATGTTTATATAATTCTTTTAAGACAATGAATATTTTGAAACGTCTCTACTCTAAACAAGTTTGTATAAATAAATTCCAAATGAAAACGTAGTTTATTTAGAAAGATTTCTGGTCTATCATTCTTTTATATACCTTTTATATACAGATCTCTTTAAAAGTTTCTGGTCAGCCAATCAAAATACTTAAGATCTGTGCACACCTCTATTTTATGATAATTAAGCTAACATGTTTTTTTTTTCTATTTCTTTTTATCAATACTTAATATGCAGATTCTATAGATTTATTCATAAATTGAATTTTTTTATTAAACTTTGATACATGTTTGATTATGAGCTACGTATTAGCGATTTATCTAATTTATCAAGATTTTTATAAATAACTAAAAATGTGGACATGTTGCATATCCCTTTCTGTAAGTACTTATTTACAAACTCGTGGACTATCTGTTAAAAAGAATTGGAGACAATGGTGACCCTTGTGGAAGACCCTCCTTGGCTTCATGAGTGCTCCAGACGCAATGCCTAATCCTTAGTGCAAATCGTTTGTTTTCCATCAATGATTTTCTTGTTATTATTATTCATGGGAAGGTGAACAGTTAGGATTTTATGTACCAATCCATCCCTCCACACTTTGTCGTAGGCCTGTTCTATGTCTAGCAATGTGGTAATACTGTTTTAATCAAATTGGTTTGAGGTAATAATGATTGCTTCTTCTAGTTCTGATTATATAGCTTCTTTAATAGTAATAATCTGAGGCATGAAGGAGAAGTGTGGAGGAATTTAGAAGAGAGAGAGAGAGAGAGTGGTTAATGATGAACAAAGATGCGAAAGTAGAATTGGGAGAAAAAGTGTAGAATGGATTTGTTAGGAGCATGCAGTGATGATATTGAGGATGTTGCAACGGAAAGAGGGAATGATGAAAAATTGTAGGTGAAGAAATCAGCAAAGAAGAAGGCAGCAAGAGAGCAAAAAGAATGGAAGCAGGGAGAAGCAATACCCGCATATAAGAGAGGAAATAAAAGGAACGTAGTCATATCTCGTCATATCTATCCAGTCATATCTATCCGACCGTACCACCCAAATTAAAATTGGAGACTCTCTCTCCAGATACATACAACTTCAAGCTGGCGTACCACAAGGGTCTGTGCTTGCTCCACTTTTGTACATCACGTACTGCCATGATCTCCAACCCCCAAATACTTAGTTCTCTGTATGCTGATGACACAGCTTACTGGGCATGCTCACTAAAAGCGGAAACTGCAAACCGTCATCTACAATTATCTTTAGACAACTTTTCAAAATGGGCGCAAAAATGGCGCATCTACGTAAAACAAAAAAAAAGAGTAGATTCACGGATATTGAACAATAAATTAGAGACAGAAATAAGAGAGAAGAAAATATTATCACGGTCTCAGAAGGGTTCAGGGAAGACAGAGGGACTACGGATAATATTGTTGTGTTAAACTATTTGATACATATTGAGCTGAGTAAGGGATTGAAGTTATACCTGTTGTTTATTAATTTAAAGTTCGCTTTTGACATGCTGGTGAGAAAGAGGATACGGATCAGAATGAAAGAGGTGGGGATATCAAAAAGCATGAGAGAACGTATAAAAGGGATATATGACGTAACGAATATTAGGGTAAGAGTGGGTGAGAATGTATCGCAATGGTTCAATGTTGAAAAAGGTGTGAGACAAGGATGTCCATTAAACGGGACTTATACATAGAAGATTTAGAAAAAATGTCAAGGAATGGACAAGATGGTGGGATGGTATGAGATAAAGTATGGTCACTAGGGTATACGGATGATATCGTATGTATGTCCTATGAATGATAGGATATCGTATGAATGATAGTAATGCAAGAATGGGAAGAGTTAATAGGAATATAAAAAAAGAGGATTACAGGTAAATGGGAAAAACACGAAGATAATGATATGTAAGAAAGGTGGAAGGGAGAGCAGAAGTGATGTATTCGAGTTGAATGGAGAGGTTTGAATGTGGTCAAAAACTATAAGTACTTAGGATACATGCTAAGCAGGACTCAGGACTGGAAATAATGGAAGGTGAGGTTAAAAAGCCATTAGTAGGTTAAAAAAGCCATTAGTAGGCGGTGAAGAAATTTTGAAACTAATGGAAGGAGATGGCCTGGCAACATTCACTAAGCTCTTCAATTTAATTTACAAAACAGGTGATATTCCGATGGATTGGTTACGATCTACATTTATTACTATTCCCAAGAAAACACATGCGAAAAAATGTAGTGATTACAGGATTATAAGCCTCATGAGTCATGCCCTAAAAATATTTCTAAAAATTATACACAAAAGGATCTACCGAAAACTCGAGGAAAGAATTAGTGACACTCAATTTGTGACAAGTAACCTTGTTTGATAGACATTGTATGTTTAGGAATAGTAAAGTTATATTTGTGTGTTTGTGGATGGCATACAATGTTTCACTTCGAATATCTGAGTTGGTGTATTTTCCGTGGCAGTCTAGGAACCGTGATGCTTTGTTTAGGATTCAGGTACTTTTACAGAGATGTCGAGATTACAACTGTGATCTACATGCCTATTATATTGACTTTGAAAAGGCTTTTGACAGAGTTAAACATGATCGCCTAGTGAAAATTCTGAAATCTACTGAACTGGATGAGAAAGAGATCCGTATAATACGTGACCTCTACTTCAATCAAACACCCTCAATAAGAGAGGAAAAAAACTGTACGGATGAAGTTGAAATCAGGAAAGGCGTTAGGCAGGGATGCGTTTTATCTCCACTCTTGTTTAACTTGTACTCGGAGCAAATTTTTAAGGAAGCACTGAGTGAGATGCAGGAAGGGTTTTGGTGAATGGGAAGAAAATAAATACGAGCAAAATACCTTGGCTCCTATTTAATCAAGAGCTCGATTATACACTCGAACTCACTCGAATCGAACAAGCAAGAGCTGCGTTTACGAAAATCAAAATGATTCTATGCAGCAGACACTTACCAATTGAGTTGAGAACACGATTAATAAAATGTTACGTGTTTCAGTCTTGCTCTATGGTCTGGCATCGTGGACACTGACTGAGGCATCAATGAAACGATTGTATGCATTTGAGATGTGGGTTTACAGAAGGATGCTGAAAGTCAGCAGGGTTGACCATATTACCTACGAAAATGTTCTTCATAGTATGAACAAAAAGTAAGTTGTGGTGAATCGGTGAGGAAGCGAGTGATGATTTTGGATGTTTATGTGAAAAGAATTATGATGCATGGAGCTGAACTATGGGCAGTTAATGAAAAAGAAGATATTGAGAGAACGTAGACAAGGTACTTAAAAAGAGCATTAAGGGTGGATAGATCAACATCGGGCAAAATCATCTTGAAAGAATTGAACAGGTACAAATGTTGGGTAAGTGGATTTAAAAAATTAGAAAAGTATGAAATTTAGGTAATGATGGATGAGAAGGAGATTTTGGTAAAGAATATTTATTGGAAGGCTATGAAAGAACAAAATATGGGAGAAGGGAATTAATGAATAAAAGACAGAAAGTATGCGTTGCGAAACAGTTGGATGGCCGAAGGGCATGGTATGAAGTATTAATGAATGTATAGGTAAACGTTAATGAGGTGTAGGTGAGAATGAAGACTGTTGAGATGCAAGAAAGAAGCGCAAGAATAATGGAGATGAAGGTGCAAAGAGATAAAGGCAGAGGGAAGAATGTCGGTATATCTAATAAAAAATATAAATATGAGTAACAAGAAAATGATTGCGAGATTTAGATGTGGCAGTGAAGAAAGAGAGAATAAATAGGTTCTGGATGAATTAAGGTGAGATAAAATGAAGAATATATGGAAGAAAAGATGAATGGTGGGATCATTGGGTAAAAGAATGTGAGGGTGTACAGTGGAGTGAGGAATGGAGGGTACTAATGGAAAATTGGAGAGTGTGTTTAGGAGCCGGAACGGGAGCTGTGGTGATGATGAGAAATATTTTCAAGGCAATGAAGAGGCAGGTTTAGAGTTAATTTTGGAAAATTAGATTGGGTAAATTAATGCGATTAGAGTTAAAGGTCTACGTTATCCTACGTGAAGAGAAAGGTGAATTACTTACGAAATATATGTTTAAGTTATTGTATAATATCAATTATTTTGAGTTTCTGTTTATGATATATTTAATATGCCAATAAATGTCTTAGTATATAAATAGTACTTGGGCTATTTTAGACAACTCATTAATTAGACTGGTTGGCCTGTTGTTCTTGACTTCCATTGAGTCTTTGTCCTTCTTCGGGATTGTAATAATGTACGCTGTTTTCCATGGTTCTGGAAAGTTGCCTCAAAATTACGTTTATTATTCTCTGTAGTTAGTTCCCTGATTGCTATTTCTGCGAGAATTATTAGCGCCCGGTTAGGGTTACCATTCAGTCCTGGTGCTTTGTTGGTCTTTACATTTTAAAGAATTGATTTCGTTTGCTCCGTACTAAACTCTATGGGACTTAACTATCAGATTGTTTTCTAATGATGTCTCCCTTAGTTGTTTAGCGGTTTCTTCGGCTTCTTCTTGGTTGGTGAAAATATGTTTTTCGCTTTCCATTTTTATCGGACTATTTTCCGCGAAGCCTTTGCTGATTTTTTTGTGAAATTTCCAGAGATATATGTCGTCTTCATCCGCAATGGCAACTCTTATTTGTCATATTTCTTCTTTTTGTGTCTTCAGCATTTGTTGAACTTCTTTTGTAGCTTCTTTAATTCGCTCAAATCATGAGTGTGGCTAGTTCTTGAGTATTTTTTTACACGCGTTTTCTTTCGCCTTGTACCATATTTAGATCCCATCAATAAGGAAACAATAAGGTACTGTAACATGAAAGGGCAAATGCAGACTAGAAGAAACGCAAATAAATTTAAATAATGGCAGCCTCGTCGCTACCAGAAGCTTACAGGCACACTATTTATAGGCCATTTAAGGACTAAAAAATAGAGGATTAGGAAGGAAAAAAATTACAAAGTTAGAAGCCTTCATTAGAATGTACGTCAATGGAAACTACTAAGGTATGTCAAAATTTCATAGGAATAATTTAATAAAATGATTCTTGAAACATTTATCTATAAAAATTTTAAGAATTACTTTTACTGTTGCGTGAAGTAAAGCTTTTGTACCAAACTTTTGTATCTAAGAGTACATTCTGGAATTAATTTTTTCATGATAAATTAATAAAACAACATAATAATTAAGTTACAACATGTACTCATAGGTCTCTAAAAATAACTTCTCCAATTTCCACCGTTTTAATATCTAACTTTCAGAAATATAAAATAAATTTTAATAATAATACATTGAACAAAAGTGAGTGTTGTAAATGCTTTGTTCACCTTGTTGGCTCGATGATAGCAGAATCAGTTTGTTTTACTGTCGACATCTAAATAAGAAATCTAGTTTCTATTTTTTTTTGTGTTACGTAGGAAGTGGAGAATCTTCAAAAGAGGAAGGATGCCCGATGCATCCAACAACTGTGGGATTTTTACCCACTA
>WYDF02015569.1:0-13436 GCA_009867245.2 Adranes taylori
AAACAAAACTTTACTTACTCGACTAATATAACTTCAAGATAAACTTAATTTTTGCGTACTTCTATCTAGAGGTACTCTCTAAGTTTGTAGTTACTAAGGTTAACTAGTAAGTAAACAATATATATATATATAAATTCTATGGTACAGATAATTGTAATATAAATAAAGAATTTTTGCGTGTACTATTATAATTACTTGGCGTTTTTAACTAGTTAAATACGCATGTAAGTCGCGTGCTAAATGACACCATTCAAAAATTGATTTTTATATGCAAAAATGAACGCTAATATTTATACTATTTTGTTATATATCTTATTATGAACGCCGTGTCATAATATATATATATATATATATATATATATTATACATATGAAATTTAATCATCTTTGAACATTATAAGTATGTAACACTTATATAAAATATTTTAAGTAGTACAATTTGCAATTGTGTTATAGCAGAGGTTTTTTTTTTGAAGGGGTCAGGTGGTTACTTTATTAATGAGACTCTAATGTGCTCATGTAATAAATATAACTACATAAATATAAAAAATATTGCTAAATGCATTTACTAAGTAATATATTCAGATGCTTTTTAGAATTATCTCGGAGTATAAGAACCATTTTCTTCATCCTCAAGATAACTCCACTGATCTGGTTACATTGTATATTTAGAGATATCTAGGAGTATAGTAACCTTGGTGCTCATCCTCCAGATATCCCCAACAATTATAACATGGTTAATTATGTGAAGACCTATGAACTAGTATGGTAGCAATTGTGGCAGATGCTCGCTCGCAATGCTGCAAATGCACAGTCTTAGTGATTGTCACATATGACGCAAACAAATATCTTAATTATTATAGAATATTACCGCATTCGAAAATATGTATCCTCGGGCGCCAGGTCAGTTTAACGTGAGACTGCACGCTGGAACCGCTCTATTTTTGATCCACCGTTCCAGCAGTCGTCAGTGGCTTACTGAGGTCACGCATATCTACGAGTACTTAAGTAGTTCAGGACTTCTTGTTCTTGTGGGCAGCTGAAAAAGATGCTTACTGATAATTAATGGAACAGCATTTAACGATTTTAACAAAATAACGTCTGTTGGTTTTCAGAACTGCGAAGGGTATAAAAATCGCTTACCAAATGTATTTCTTCCACGGCGACTGCCGGTGGTTGTCGTTCGGCTCACTGTCTCGGTTAGGCTAGTCGCTTTGCTAGCTGCTGCTGCTGGACGGCTTTTTTCGAGTTCTCAAAATCAGGAACTAACTTATTATATTAAAAAGCTCGCCCGTTATAGATGGGAGCCTGCACTACACGACAGTCGTTCCCTTGAACGATCTTCTTATACAATCCTATATACAGTTGCAAGTGGCTTGGAGTCTGCAGATTTGATGAATCTGGAGACTCCTTGACTTCAGCAAGACATTGCTCTCTTTAACTAGCTAAACAGGAGCATTTGGACATTAGTTGTGTTTTTCGATTTCGTTCATTAGTTTTTATTTCGTTTTGTCTATTTTAGCGGCAAGGATGTATCCATGGAGAAGAACTTGCTTACATGTTTGGTGCTCCTCTAGTTTCAAGTTTAGTCCATTTTAGTAGAAATTATACGAAGTCTGAAGCAGCTTTAGCTGAAACAATAATGATATACTGGAGCAATTTTGCTCGAACTGGGTAGGTATATATTTAATCAAATCATGGCTTTTTATTTTATCTAATTTTATGTTACGAGTAAGAATTTTCAAAAGAAAACGTAATTTTAAAGAATAATTGAAAATTTACTTATTAAAAATGCTAATGTTATTATCGTTTAATGTTATTATCCTACAATTTTTAATTTAACCAAAATGATTCTCGGAATCAATGAAGGAAAGTTCTTTTCAAAATTCTTTTCAACAAGAATACCATACAAGTCTGTGCTGGAATTTATGTAAAAATTTCATTACCCTTAAGTATTTTAAGTATTTTCGATATGTGCGTAATAGTGTCGTAAAATAACCTATTGATGATTAGGAAGTTTAAAAATCAATTTTAACATTCAAGCAGGGAGGGCACATTTCTGGCTTAGTAGTAGATATCGTCAGCACCCTCTCATTTAATTATAGGCGCAAGATATCATTACACCGAATTATGAGTACGGTGTTCTACCATTCCGCTAGGCTCTGTCTTAAATTAATTTTCAAGATTTTCCTTATAAATTACAATTGTATGGAAGTTGCATATATTAAACGCTATATATCGATTTATTAGTTGTATAATGCATTTGGTATAATGCATTTTATTAGTTGTGTATAATACATTTGGACGAAATAGCACATGTACAAGTTGAAATAATAATGCACTTCCCTATTTCACATTTGGTCTTACTGCTAGAAGCAAATACTACTTACATTCGTCATTGAAATATCGTTTACTTACTCGACTAATATAACTTCAAGATAAACGTGTTAGCACGTTACTCTAATACTGGATATGAATTACAGGTGTTATTTAAGAGATTCATCTTTGATTGTTTAAACTCCGCCTTTCAATTATGATCACTGTAGACAACTTTATCCAACTCTGAGGATGATCCGATGCTTCTCAGAGAAAACCCCAATGGAAATAGTATGCGAGGCGAACATTGATTGCTTAAGTCGATCTTAATTGTTGGCGAGACGAACTTTGATCTCAAAGGGTGAAGGTGCCATTTCATCCAAATGCATTTTATGCAGCTAATAAGATGCATTATACCAAACGCATTATACAAGTAAGGATATATAGCGATTAATATATGCAACTTCCAATTTATAACAAAAACTTCGAGAATTAATTTAAGACAGAGGCATAGCGCAATGGTAGAACGCAATGGTAGAACGAACTTATAATTCGGTGTAGTGATGTCTTACGCCTATAATGAAATGAGAGGGTGATTCTTTAATTGATTCTTAAACATCAGTATGCAATTTTTCGAAATAATAAGACACCTATCTATTTAAAATTTGGCGCAACTGCTAGAAGCAAACACTACTTGCATTCTTTATTTAAGAATTTTCGATTCACTTAGAAATATTATATGTACACACATTACTCAAATATATATGACCATTTCTTTTTATCGTTTTTTCTTACATTAAGATAGATCTATACAAAAGTTGAATGTATATTGGCCGAGAAAAGTCCATTTTTCATTTCCTTGTCTGTCTAATTGTACATGTACCCGCACCACGATATTCATAACTTTCTCCAACCAACAGGAATCCGAATGAGCCTCAGGAATCGGACAGTTCGGCGCATAGCGGAAGTTCTGTGAGCGGAAGTAGTACACGTGGCGAAAGAAGTCGTATCAAGAACATTGAATGGACCGCATACGAAGCGATCCATAAGAAATATTTAAATCTAGGTAAGATTGATTTAATATATGAGTATTATGTAGAGTATTATGTAGGCGACGTAGGTAATCGCCTACGGCCTCGGGGTCCGTGCATCTTGCGTCTCCAGAGTTTATATAACCTTCAAGTCATGAAAAATATTAAGCTCACGTCTTTAAAAGCTTAAGACAAACCTACACAGCTGTTAAATAATAGTATTGAAGATTATCGCAAAAACGATGATCATAGACACATTTTAATTTTCTTTCTCAAGAAATCTACATAATGGTGGAACACACTACTGTCGCTAATTAATTTATTCAAATTCCGTAAAGACAATTTTCTGTTTTCCGAGCATAATACTTGACAATTTACAAACTCAGATGGTACAGAGAGCACTCATTTTGGTAGCATTGGAAACACTGTAAACAATTATGTAGTATTTTACAAAGACATGAAAATACCAAAGAGCATATGAATAACATTAGGAAAAGGAATAAAACATTAACAAACAATAAACCAACAAAGCGAGTAGCTAATTCCTGAATCACAAAAACATTGGCACAATTTCTTTGGGAGATTAATTGATATAATTATTGTTTTAGCTTTTTATAATCTGGCATTTAGAAGTCGTAAAGAATATCGATAGTGGAAATGCCGATATTCTTATAACTTCATAGAACTAGATAACTTCAAAGGTGATAAGTTCATAGACCAGTAAAAATTTATATACAAATATGATCCTACATTACGGGAGCATATAATACGCCCTAACGACAAACAACTGTAATAGGCTTTGTTTTCATCTGATGGACTTGAATAATTTTCTATAACACATTCTGGTCGTGCAAGAAACTCAGTTTATCTTATTTTATCTAGTCGGACTGATTTTTGAAATTTGGCCCATTAAATACAGATGAATAAGAATTGCATTAAAGCATTTATGTGCGGAGTGAAGTATTATTTTTTTTTTTTGCTTTTATGCTTGGTTAAAAAGTGGATTCTAATTTCTTCCATATTTATAATAAATGATATGACTTTAATCGCGCTCATTAATGCACTAACATATTATTTGAATTTAATTCAAAAATTTACACAAAGTATTAAGGACGACTCTTTTGTTCAGGAAAAAGCAAAGATACATCTTAGAGAACTACCTATGAAATGTTGTTTGTTGTAATTGTTCTTCTGAAAAGTTCGGATGCGTTGATGACGGTGATGTTCGAATTAAATTGTCAAGGCGCGGATTCGCTAGTGGTGATGCTGATGGAATAATCGTCTAGCCAGTGCATGGAAACAGAGATCTTGAAATTGCGTGGTCCACTAAAATGAAAGAACATCGACGGTCTTTAGTCGCTGTGGAATACGTTGTAGCAAGGTGGGATCGAATGGAGGCGATCTGATTGCGCAGAGATGGCTTGGCTATAGAGTTGGCGATGGTGCATCTACATATATCAAACAGTACGGCGTTCGTGGGCACCGTTGCTTGATCGGCCATTCTGGGGACAGTCTCTGTCATCGTTGTTACCTTGGTGCACTAGATGGTTGGTCACCCTCTTCCTCTGACCTCGACCCCTTCGCTTGCGCATCGAAGTTGTAGATTGCAGGGAAGGGTTACAAGAAATGTATGAGTAAATGCGCAGAGATAGATGTGAAGATAAGATCACGAACGATCGAAAGATTCAGCCGCAAATTGGCAATGGAATATATATATATATACCTGATCTCATGTTTATATAATTTCTTACTAACTTGTTTGAATTTAATTTAAATAAAATGAATGAGTTGTTTTTGGGGCTTACTTGAGCAAACCGTTCTTAATACTTCGAATGTGCTCGCTGTTTGAAAGATAGGTCTGATAATTTAAAAAAGATTATGTTAGTTGAAACATGCAACATGCTCGCTAAAAAGCAACCAGCACAAAGTTCAAATTCATCTGGTTAGTGTTGAGATGTTGGAACCTTTTATATCGAATTTCTCGTGTATATAAGCTTCTTATGTACTGAAAGGTGGTGGTAACTTTCCATAGACAAGAGCTCAAAATCATAAAGCGTTTACCAAAGAAAATAAGAAAGTTCGTGAACATGAAAGTTTCAGCTGGATTAGAAGAAAAAAACTCTCTTATATTTGAAGAAACAAACGGTCAAGTGATAAAATAAATCTTTATTTAACTAGAATATACACACTGACGTAATAGTATTTGGCCAGCGTATATATGTGTGTGTCAATGCTTTAAAAATTTGCAACGTATTGTCAAAACAGATGTTTGAAATAGATTCACGTGTACGGAAAGTCATGAACTGATTGTAGTTTAATTATATTATTGTTTTATTCATTTATCTCTTTTTGTTAGAGGCTGATGTTCATCCGAATACAACTTGGACCCCATTATCTACGCCACTATATTCAAAATGAATTGTTGAAGTCAAAGTAAGTTACCGATTAAGTGATTCATAGATTAAGAGAGACAAATTATTATTCTATATTGCTCGATTACACTCGAGACTATAGCGGAGATAAAAAAATGTCAGTTATCTTCTAATACACCAATCATCAGCATGGAAGAGAACTTTATCGGATTTCTTCGTGTCGCCGAGACTACTGAAGAATATATAACTAATGCAAGATTAGTAGAGCTAGAAAGAAAAATAAAAGATATTTATAACTGTTCATATTCAAAATGTCAACAAACTGGGTTCGAACAATGCTTGTCTGACGCTCGTCAATTTGATGAGAAAAGTAGTTATGATCTGCCAAAATATTTTAAAAAGAAAACAGTAGCTGAAAAAACTGATGTTCGATTATGAAAGCAGCGTTGAATCTATACAGTCTGCCAATAACCGGTACGAAAAAGATTTTTTCAACACCATGATTGTTCATAGTGAGTAATATGGATTCAAGGTTAAGATCTCTAAATGAAACTTTGGGTTTCCCTATGATCTATATGAGTTAAAAAATATTCCAAAAAAGCAAATATTAAAAAATTGTCAGGATTTACAAACAATCTTGCGAGTGGCTGAGAGTAGTGACTGGAAGTCATGGATTAGATGAGTAGAAGGGAACTATTCCTTCTAGACCAGCACAAAATTGTGCAAAACAGTTAGGACAGGAGTGGGGGCAAGCTGGATGCGTTTTTCTGCTATCTATTCGCATCTACAGTTCTTGTAGTATATATGGCAGTATTGGAGTGCGGCATATACAGGACGGTTTTAAAAATTATATTATGAAAATACAGAACTAGTTAGATTAAATCATTTATTTATAAAATTTATGCACCCTAAAATATATACAATGTTTTCACAAATTATTAAAAGTATACAAGACCTTGAAAATAATAGTATTAAAAAGTTAATATATTGCAGTAAATTATTAATTTTAAAATTTAAGCATACAAAATTTTTCCTACATAATAGTATAAAAATTGGGTGGATTTTCAGGCTAGATAATGTATGTCACCAGAAACTTCACCCATGTATTGGCTACATATATCATATGATTAGAAAAGCCACCAAAACACACATTATTTAAATTTTTATATTCCAAGTATAACTAATTTTTTATTTACAAATTTAAAAAATTTCTATATTATTTTTACAAAAATAATGTTGCAACGCAGTTTTATACAGAAGTAATGTTAGAAATGCAGTTTCATACTATACAATTACCTCGGTGGAAGATCCTGATGCAGAAGGTGCGAGAGATCGTACTGGTGTATGGCACACAGGGTAACGTAGGTCAAGAGATAATGTATAGTACTCATGTTTAGGTGAAGATGATGCCGACGCTACAATTGTAGCCGAAGAGGACGCAGTGTCGGACCCTATAATTGTATTTGAAGGGGATGCGGCGGGGGACACTACTATTGTAGGTGAAGAGGACACAGTGATAACAGCTGACTGTGACGTATTTTCTGGAGGTAAACTGTTGAGAACAATGACGCGACCATTGGTACGTAGTATTTTTCGTGTTAGCGGATGTCTCGGTAGGTTGCGAAATTCTGCACGTGGAGGAGGGGACCGAAGCAATTCTATTAGTTCTGTAGGATAATATGGATATCGAGACTGAAGTCGTGACGGACCAGGTTGAGCTGACGTTGGTGGAGGTGAAAGATTTTGAGCTAGGCATACTGGCTGTGACGCTAGTGATCGAGGACCTGTCTTGAATGCTCCGCTTCTGGTGACACTAGCGGAACTGGTGACACTACCGGAACTGGTGATTGTGTCCGAACTCATGACAGTGCTCTGACTGGTGATGCGTCAGGAATTTGTAAATCACGCATTATATTTTCTACCCCCCATACTTGAAGGAGGACTATTGACTACCTGAGGTTCTGGAAGTGGAACCAGCGCCTTGAAATGATTGTTTGGACCAATCAGAAGCAACAATTCTTTTTTGCAACATTTCAGGCTCTCTGCTTGAAGCGTCGTAGGTTGCTCATTAAGAGTCCTAAAAAACAATTGAAGATAAATTAATACAGAAGTTAAAATATATACATAAAAATATTGTAAACAGAAATAACTATAGAGGATGTGTCAAATTTGTCTAAATGTAATTTATGTCATTGTATAAATTGTCTGTCGGTATGTAAAGAGTAAAACTATCAGTGTCCTTCTAACATAAATTGACTCCGTACTCTGGCTTGAGGTAATCACAAAGAAATCTGTACATGAGCACTTTGGACAATTTGGACAATTTGAGGACAGTAAATCCAATATAAATCGGTTTATCGTAGAGTAGTTTTTGGGACCTAAATGGATAGCTACCAGATTTTCATGAAAAATAGCAAGATCTTTAAAATTTTGTTTGTCTATTAAAGGGCGAGTCCTTTTTTATTATTTCCAGAATCATCCCACCACGTAACTAATTTTATGTCCTTTCTTTTCAAATCATTCTCAAACGATTTACCATAGACATAATTATTGAGAATCTTATATAATCCCTTTCAAACTCATTTTTACCAGAAACTCGCAATCCAGGTTTTAAATGAATATATTGATCAACGAGGGAGATTGTTCAAAGTCGACGTCACGATGTATATTGATTAGTTTTAGACTGTGTGCTAGAGCCAGCTTTAAAATTTTATAGTGTACGATGTAGTTGGGTTTATCTTTCAGTTTCGGAATTAATGTTGTTTCTTTAAATTTAGACGTTGGAGTAACCGTGGTTTCCGCTAAGAAGGGCAAATCATTGTGCTTAATGTGCAACTCTTGCGGATAGTGAATGTCGACTTCCAAAAAGTAACCTTTTATCGCGCCATTAACGACACGGTCCAAATCAACACAAATATTTCATTACTTGTGAGTCATCTGAAACCTATGTACGGCAAACTCTATGAAAGAGACTATTCATACAGGTAATTGGCAACCCAATATGCCAGGAAAGTCGCCGGATTCCTAGGGTCGTACTTGGGCAGATCGGGGTTTTGAGAGATCATGTACTAATTATTGTAACATTGACTAATTCCGCTACGGATAGCTTTTCGTATAAAGTGTACCATATCAATTCCTCTCAAAAGTTCTAATTGAATATTTATAATTTTCAACATTGAATTTCAGCTAAGTCTAGATGCCGTCCAATAGTGCGAGGGATCCATACCATAAGCGTCAATTTACACACGCCAAAACTACTCAAACCAGTCTGGAGATATAATTGTGAATACTGTTGTAATTTTTAACTACGAATAGAATGCCAAACACTGATAGTATGAATATAGACAAGTCTGGTCAGGCTTTAAATTTATCGATCTATCTAACCAGAAAGCAAAATGAATCTAAAAAATCTGGGTAGTGAGATGGCTTTTCAACTGGAAAAATGTAATGCACATTTGAAAATGTATTTCAAAGAAATTAATTATAATGCAGTTTTCAGTCGTATCTAGACGCACAGAATAAACATTTAAATTTTCAACTTATGGAACGTGAATATCTTAAAAAGAGTATCTTATTGTGCTACAATAGAAACATTTCTTATTGAAATGGATGAAAAAACTATAGAATACAGAAAATCTGGAAAAGAGTGGATAAATCTGTCACACAATAAACAAATATTATAATGAACTTTAAAATCGTTAATCATTTTTGGTTCATATATTCAAAATATTGTTAACAAATTAATTTATTTTTAGATTTAAGTTTTAAGTACTATACATTATGAAGAAGAAACTGGTTATTCTTAAAAAGGCAATACAAAATAAGTAAATGTTCATTTTTTAATAATACTTCGCTTTATTCCAAACTCTATAACACGGAATTAAGTTTGACCACAGCGATTGTAAAACGTAATTATAACATATCACGTCAGAAATTATTCAATGAATAAACAATGCAAACTTTATTCTCCGAGGTACAACAAATAAATTAACTTTTAGAAAATTAGTAGTATCTCAAAATGAAATATATTTGAATCTAATTTTAAAATTATTATTTAAAATTGACTTTGAAATAGCATATATTTTTTAGTTGTTTTTAAATGGAATTACAGCTTAATTTAAAATCAGTTTCAAATTGGTATTTAAAATAGTACTTGAGGTTTTAACTGACTTTCTCTGATGTTGGTGTAAAATCAGTGGAAAATTTCTTACAAAAACTTCTAAAAATGTTTGAAATGAAAAAAACTTTTAAGTGAATTGAAAATATACTTTGCGATGAAAAACACTATGGACGAAACTACGACAAAGACTTCTAAAATGTTTAGAATAAAACTAAAATAAACGTGGATAAACTTTTGACATAAAACGATGGGCTTTTTATTCTCAATGTCAAAAAGTATGTCAAACGATATCTGTTGAACATATGGTCTGATTTCTTAAGCTCTCCGCCTCTTTACATTATATGACCCTACCGTCTTAATTAAAACTGTCAACAAAATGCGCCCACTGATCAATTATTACATTTTTGCATTATTACCTTCTTACGTTTTATAACATTGCGATCTAAACAGTGACTCTCAACTAGTGGTCTGTAGAACCGGTTTCCATCTGCTAGATAATGCTACCTAGAAAATGCGGCAAAAATCTGATAAACTAACATCTGTTCCAAATATTCAAACTATTATTCGAACCCACTATAAAACGGTTTGAGAACCGTTGCATTAATTGTGCATACGCAAAATGCATATAGGGACTCAAATATTTTAAAGCAGAGCTAATAATAAGTGGAAGTTGCATGAGCGCAATTTAATTTTTTATGTATATCTTATGTAAAATTGCAAGAAGTCGATCTCTAATTTATATGTTCTCGCTTTTTGCAACGTTGTAATGTAATTACTGAATACAAGTTCATTTTAATGATAGCGTCAAAGCATTTTATGTAAATTGATATTTCGAAAGCTTTTTAACTTTTCATTTTCTTTAGGTACTTAGTTTTACGGACCTAGCGGTATATTAAAAAATTGTATTATCCAGTTACCACATTCTACAGTACCGTTAGATTTAATAACTGCATACAAGTTCATTTAAATCATCGCGTAATACAATTTCTGCACATTGTAATATAATGATCGCGTTTATAACGTTGCATTTTAAAGTACTTAGAAATCGACCCTACCGGTACATTCAAAAATTGCACTGTCCGGTTACACCACTATTCAAAATCCCGTTACAACATTATACAGCAGCGTTCAGAAGTTTTAAATATAAATTGAACTAATATCATACTACTTTTAAAACCCTACAGGGTGGTATATGCCACACCGATATTTTTAATGCTACAATGTATACTACAAGAACTATAGACGCGGGTAGCTAGCAAAGAACGCATCCAGCTTGACCCCACTCCTACCAAAACCGGTTTATACAATTTTGTGTTGGTATAGAAGGTATAGACCCGTTCTTCCTTTATGAAAAATTACCAACAATGATCCTAAATTTTGTGGACTTCATTAAAGAGGTGAAAAGGCTGCTCCAACACATAACAAAAAATAACAAATAAATTTACCCAAATATTTATATTGTCATTCGAATTAGGGTAAGAGCATAATTAAATACAGCCTTCTCTGAAATGACTTTTAAATTAAACAAATTTTAAGAAATATTTGTCTCTTTAATTTTTTATTGTTAGTGCGATATTGTTTATTGTGGTGCGATAAAGTTAGTTAAAGTGAATATATTTGCATTTCTGAGAATAAAAATTTGACAATCTCAATTTTTTTCTATATATAACCAGAGTTCTTGCACCATCAGAGGGCCTCGCAAAATATATCTTGCCCACATCAAATTTTGATCGTGCCCCGCCACAGATTTTCGACTTTCTCGTTTTTATTTTTATAATCAAACATTACTTTATTTATCTTGTTTAAATAAATAAAAGACGAGCAGGAATTATCTCAGTTGGTTTAAACATTACTTAAAAAGTAATAATTAATATAAAATATAGGAAGCTATTGTCACGTTTATTTTTGGGAGGTTGGTTTTAATTCCCAACGTAACATGGTAAAAGAGAATCCTTTTTATGAGGCTCGTAAGGATTCTCCTATACACTACGGGACTTTCTCGTACAATAACTACAAAATGTTATTCACTGTAATTTACTTACAACGAAATTATGTTACAATTCCTAGATAATAAATATCTTTTAAAATAATTTGCTAGACTTTGTCATCGGTACGGTTACAAGTACTTTTATTATCTAATTCTACTAAATCAAACATAAATTTAACTAAACTCTGCGCAACACTATCAACAACAAATCAGCTTTCTTAGTCAAAGCTGTTTGAATAAAACTGTTGCATAATCTTAACAAAATGTATTGAGAATTATTTAAGAATTGCGTACATGCGAACAAAATTATTGTTTATGCATTCAAACACAATAACACCTCATCTAAATAATACTGATATTCAATTACTACGTGCAAGTAGATTAATAACTATGGCATTCATGTTCATTCAATAGATTTCTAAGTTGTTTATTAAATTAATCCACTCACAGTTGTTGTCGTTCCTACCATCACAAACTTAATTTAGATTGCGCACCGTTACCTCAATAATTCTTTTCAATTTATTTAGTAAAACAACAAGAGTGTTGCCTAATCAATGTAAACATAAAAACGTTTGTGTCCTCTGCCTCATCTATATGAGTAAAAAATTTCAATAAACTGATTTGGATTAATTGATTGAAATATTTTAATATCCCGTGCATACAAAATGCTTCGATAAAAGTTTTATTATTTAAAATATCAACAGACGCGTTAGACATGGATAAAAAAATAATTTGCTTAGCTTCAATTCAATAGAAAAAAAAACGTTTAAAAAATCTTCTTGCATAGTGTACTCAGAAAGAAAGTTTTCCTCTGAAGTTATTTTATTACGCTTAAATGGCGTATACTTAAAATTATTGCAAAAGTTTTATAATAGTATCTTTCATCGGAAGGAATAATATATACATAAAATATTTTTAAAATTTATACAAAATTTATCTATTGAATCCAGAAAATGTTGTCACGTTTTTCTTTTTGGGACGTAGCTCGTAAACGCATATTTTATTAAATTTAATTAAAAATATAACATTTAGTTTAATAAAATATAGTAAAAAGTCAGCATAGTAAATCAAAAATAATCACCTGTTAATGTTCAATAAAATAAATAGCACAACAAAACACTTACACGTGAGAAACTATCTTCAAATATAATCCTTCGGATGGAACAACACTCTACAATAGAACTAAGTTTCTCGTATTTTAATATTTTACTCGCAAAGATCTGTGATATATCTAAGAATACTGCTTGAATAGAAATTAACTCCAACTCCAACTACTCTATATACAGCAGTACAATCAATTTAACTAATTATTTATTTATTAATTCACTTCTTACAAAATTCGCTACTACTTTCAAAGGTACTACTACTTTTGGTACCGCATCGAGCAGAGTTTCTTCCAATAAATTTTGTAAATGATGTAGTTAAAGTAGGTTTATACTAATTAAATAAAATTCCTTTTTATCTAACGATATAAAATAATATTTAAATTGCATTACTACTTAAAGTAACTTAGATAAAACAGTTTAATTTTATCAAACCGCTCGAATATTCTGTTTTTGTATGAATTAATTTATATATATATATATATATATATATATATGAATATAATAT
>WYDF02015580.1:0-13433 GCA_009867245.2 Adranes taylori
ATCCTGCTTCTCGGCATGTTCGGATGATAACAACCATATCTATTAACAACAAGGATATATATATATATATATATATATATATATATATAACTTTACTCCGTTCTGTATCATCGGATGAATATATTTATTTACAGAAGATAATTTCAAAAGCATCGTTGGTATCAAATATGTATTCATTTATTATGAATAAATATAATATTGCTTCAAGAATAATTTACTAGAATTATATTAATTTTAATTGATTTAATTAAGTAGACCTTTATTACCGCATATTTCACATGAAATGTTCACTTTTAATTTTTAAACAAAATATCACATTTTCTTTATCTCTCATTATTGTTTCTAAATTGTTTGTGTCCTGTTTTACATGTATTCATTTGTAATAATCATTTGTAATATGAGGGTTTTATCGCTGACAAACATCTTTAAGTGATTATACCGGAGTATATTCATCATCTACTTCAATTACTGCTTCCCATTTACTTGACAGTAGGTCGAAACCACGGGCGAAGAAGTTGTTGATCTTAGAAGCAATCCACTTTTTGATGGCACCCACTAAGTCATCCAAGTCGTAGTGAGCTAATTTTTCAGCGATCGATTGACGTGATAGTTCCTGGGCGCTTCTATGGGAGAATATGGTGCATGACGAAGCAGTTCCCATCCCTTATTGGCAATAGATTCGAAGATATGATGCTCAGCATGTGGACGCGCATTGTCGTGGTGAAAGATGATATAGTCTTTTTACGCGATCTTTCCATCTCGATTACAGCGTGAATGTGATTAAGTTGAGCCAGATGGACGTAGATAGCTGTTGATATTTAAGGTTCAAGACATTGGAATTGACCACTGTTGACGCTCATCGTCGTCATTCCATCAACAACAAATCTCACACTGCCTTCTTACAGTATTTCTTTGGTATTCCTTAGACTGAAACACCTGGCGAAACGCAAACCTTCTTTCTTTTGACGTTTTTGAATAGAAACCACGATTCATTCCCAGTGACGAGATTCGTCAAGACCGGAATTTGATCGTTTCGCTGAAGCAAATCGATGAAAATTGACACGTTCGGCTTTGATGTAGTCGGAGAGTTCATGGAGGACCCATCCAGTTAATTTCCATACTTTTCTGAGCTTTTTAAGACGACGAACGATGGTCGAAAGGTCCACATTTCTCCAAATGCTGGAGTAAAGATGGATATGATTTGCAATAGGCATTTGACTTCTGGTAAGGGAAGATTATTTTTATGACAAAACAAAATAAAAAAAAACGTCAATTTTTAAAAAGAAAAATTGCGAATAATATACCGACCCAATAATTCTAAAAGGAGGAAATTTCCCTCCAGTTACTCTGATCTTATGTTCCTGCATTTAATTCCCCCAGCTTTCTTTTTACATCCAACATACTGTACAGCTTTACTCACTTTCCTTCATCGATCAAGACCTGTTTTCCCTTTCTATACTTCGACATGTAAATCTAGTTATCATTTTGTTCTCTGTCGTGCTTTTCCTTTGGGTATTCTAGTTTCAACTTTCAGGTATTTGTGATTTACTAAATACTTTCCCTGTCATATTCCTTTCATATTTAAGCATGCTCCTAAACCCTCTCATACTACATTTAAACTGGTTTAACTTCTGCATCAATGCTTTAGTAGATCTTCAAATATCCTTTTCATAATTGTTATTTAAAGTTAACATATCCCCTCTCTTCTTTGCAACCAGCATAGCTATTTGCGATATATTCTTTACGGTACATATTCGTGAAATCCCATACATTATTCTTTTCAGACATACATTCACTATTTGTGTTGTTCACTAAATTTTCACTCCCATAAACATCTTATCCATATCTGCTAAGAATTTATAATTCTTGACGTACATGTATATTCCATTTTTATCCATCTCTGTATCCACAAGTTGAAAATACGAAAGAAAAGATATAAGCATTTAAGATATATCTTAAACAGAAATTGGTCAAACAAACAGTATGTAAGGGATAGTCAAGAAAGCAAATGTATTTATATGGCCAAATTAATTTTTGCCTAACACAATTCCCCCTCCTTTTATACACCATCTCTAAATCGGCAAAATGTTTAGAAAACCATATAAAAACAATGGTAAGACGCCAAAAGTTTGTTATCGGATAACATATCACATTTAAATTAATTTAATTATTTAAGGCATTAAATAATCCTCTAATATAATATAAATTGACTAATCAACAATTCGAGCATAATATAAACAAAAATTTAATGACGAAAGAAAAATTTATGTTTAACACCCAATGCAGTAGAAAGGGCTAAGACGCGATCGCGAAATACGCGTTCGCGGAAACCTTTACGATGTCACGACCTAGCACGATAACGAGAAGAGTTGCGAAACAATACACATGTACCAACACGCATTATTATATAGGCTGGTACATCCTTAAACGAAAACCATTGAAATCGCATGCAGACACATTTACTCGTAATTCTTATTGCTTCCGTATCTACAAACTGCATTCTTATTGGCTGTGTTTACATTTACAGTGGTAGTTCTTTTAACCGATCTTCGCTTGCGCTTTACTTTGATTGAAGGGACAACTTTAGACAGTAGGTTTTAGACAGAAAAGCAACACAATTCTGATCTTTAAAATTTCCAACGGATCAAGGATACATTCCCTTTGGTCGTAATTCAAAACTTCCTAAGATGTTTTGTAGTAGCTTCCTTCAAGCCACGCCCATCTAGGCATCAGCTACACAGAGTGCCATTGTCCGATGGCGACACGCCAGAATACCCTTCTGTTAGTTAATTTCATATAAGCGGACTATATCAATCCAGACGCATTTTGGGTTTTTCCTTGATCGACTCCGAGTGAGCATTTCGCACGTTTCAACTAACATAATTCACATTAAGTGATCAGATCTATGTTCTTGCATCGTGAGCGAAGTGATTTATTGATTTAAATTCAAATAATCTAAGTGAATAGTCAATTTTATAAACACCAAGTCAAATACATCCATCCAGCATTCAACACTTACTTCTAACTACAACCCTGCTGAGTAAGAAGAGAAATCACGTTCCAATCAAAAGAACAAATAATAACAAAAAATCAAATTATATCTAGTTCGCTACTTTTTACTTGCCATTTTTACTAACGCAGGATGGTAATGGAATCATCCCATCAAATTTTGAATTAAAACTATCATTTGTGTAATGTGTGTCCATTAAAATCACGAATCGAGTCATATCTATGAAGTGATAAATACTAAGAACAATAAAACTTATTATATTACTCAGTTATTGCGTATATGTTTTCAAATGAGTTTACCTATATATGAATTTGAATGCTTTATTAACATAATAGAGATCTGCTCCTTTTTTTCTCACTCCACGAGAGTTCATGCGCGAGCAATTTATGTTATGATAGTCGAAAGCATAATTACGATCCTGCTTTACTGCGACCAAATGCTGTAACAAGTTGAAATTCGCAAATCTGTAATACCATTTTATAACAAAAAGAAGTGAGTATATATCCTTTAATGTATATTACGATAAATATCAGATTTTAGAAAAATATTGGGTTTATAACAAAATGCGTATAATAAAAAAGAATTATTCATCTAACTATGCATTTATTCCATCCGGTACATGTAAGAATGTTTGCTTCTACGTAGATGAATATTTACGATTTTACACAAATTATTTCTGAAATACGTTTATGGTAGTGTATGTATCCAATCAAGTCCTACTACAAACATTCCTATTCTCATATTTTAAATCAGTAGTTCTGAACCTTCCAAGAATTATACCTCCCAATGGTGGATTGTCACGGGGTAGATTTGTTGTACAGATTTTTCTTTTCAAAATTCTTTCAGGAAAAATTAATCAATTTCTTTTTCTTGTCAGGAAAAATTAATAAATATAATCAAATTATTTTTTTAAGAGAATAATATTTTTTTTTAAATAATTCTACTTTAACATTTCTGCAATCATTTATTTTGTTTTAAATTCAAAGATGTTTTAAGAACGTGTAGAATGTTTTCCTATTTCATTAGCGCATAAAGTAAATGAAATCTACTAATGTTTGACATACGCTAAAGAATGAGCAAAAACAGTCTACATTTCATCATGTTACATGCTCTTGATGTAACTTCTAAATAAAAATGTATTTTGATTTAATCGTAGAAATAACAAAAACAAAAAATCACAGTAAGTGACCAAAGACTTTTGGGGATTATTATCACTCATTACGATTTTCGGTTTTACGAGAGTAAGATCAAAATTAAAGATGGGTTAGAGCAATGGTTCCCAAACTTTGCGCGCTAACGCCCCTCTTATAAAAAATCTTACATCTGCCACCCCCCCCCTTTGAAAAAAATTATAAACAATTAGTAAATAATTTCTTTATTGGAAAAATAACTACAAAAGTGGTAAATATATATATATATATATATATATATAACATAAATCACAAAAATTGTACATAAATCATTCTAACCGTTAGAGTATAAAAGGAAATAAATTGTTTTGTAATTGGTGGCTAGTATACCGATTAAAATTAATTAATTGTTTGAACTCTGGATTTATTATTTTATGGAATTATACCAATGATGATACAAATGAGTTTATGTAAGTTTAATTTTATCCTTTAATTTTTCTTTATGATTTAATCCCAACATTTAATTTTACCGGAAGCCGCCGCTCCTTCATTACAATATTTCTCATAAGTACTTTCTTTTAACTAAAAATATACAGATGCAATATGTGAACGAATAGAATGTGTGAAGAAGTACAATTAAGTTGGTAGCAGTTGGAAAAGCAGAAAACATGCAAAGATTGTGGCAATGAAAGCAAATGTAGAGACTGAAAGAATGAATAATGTGTGAGAAGAAAATTTCGGAGAGTCGGTGAGTATGAGGTGTGTCTGAGAAGTATATTAATCTATAGTGTGGAAGTGTGGACGGTAAAGGAAAGAGAAGACATAGAGAAAGTGCAAATAGAAGTAATGGAGAGAATATTAAGGATAAAAAGATCTAAGCCGAGCGTAATAGTGATGCAGAAGTTATATTGGTATAAATGTTGGGTGGGAGGGTTAAAAAAATTAGCAAACTAGGAAATGAAGGTAGGAAATGAACTAGGAAATGAAAGAACGTAGATGACGACTTGTGAAAAGTGTGTATATGCTGGCGTACGTCTAAAATCAATTAAAAAGAATCGAAGTGGCACGGATTCCCCAACTTTGTAATGCCAGAATCTATTAAAATTTCAATTAGATTAACAAATGTAACTTAAGATGGAAAACATTGTGGTATATTTTTTCAAAAATCCTCTTAATCCTAATAAACCGTAGGATAGGATGTTAAAAATGCTCTTTTAAAGGTTTAAGCTTTATATAAGCTATTGAACATGGCCATTGAAAAATGTTCATTAAATATCGAATTTTCAATCAATTTACAGAAGTTTGCAACACGAACAACGTACAAGGTTCAAAAAATCGATTAGTATCCAGAAATTGTTATAAATCAATCGAAGTCGACAAAAAGCCGGCCATTTATAGGCGGTTTTTTCGTATGCATTCCATTCCAAAATGAGCCCAAAGGACCCGAATCAAGTTTTTTGCCGGTAAGTCTCCATTAGCAACAATGTAGAATAATGAAATTGGGCAATTTATGCTCTTTATAAAAACGCGTCAAACAATAGTTTCCATGTTTCAATTATAGAAATATTAACAAAACGTAAGATTTTTAAAAATAGGGGTAAAGCAATTACTTCAACCCTTCACTGTTTTGAGCACAGACCTTTTAAAAGTTTCTGTATAGCATAAGTTTTGTTGAAAACTAATACTGTACCATTTTATGTTTGCAAAATGTGCCCATCTGTTATACTTCCTACGTCAAATGCAATACTAATGTAAAATGCCTAAAGCCAGCGGGCCAACATTTTTAGTGACATGCTTTTTTGGAACAAACATGTAAAAACTATATTTACGTGTAAACGAAACCGCAAGACTTTGCACATCATATCCAAATTTCATAATGATATCTCCAATCGTTAAAGAACTATGAATAAAAATGTCTAAAAATGTCCATTAAAAATTATACTAAAATTAACGATTTTTTGCCGTGAAATGAAAATTTCAAAAAGTCAAAAAATTCAAAACTCAAAAACTGAAACTTATATTACCACTTTTCGGAAACGCTCCAAAATAAGCTTTTCAACTATATGCCGCACGTCCATTCCACGACTTACTATATAGTCGAAAAAAATTGTCAATCAAAGCCATTGAAAGGGCACTTGCTACAGTTTTTCACCATTTTCACCCTGTAAACATTATTTCAAAACAATGAGACCTCTTAAGTGCCATAGCCGTATCCAAGCCCTAAGTACCATAGCCGTATTCAAGTCCTTAATGGATATGTACGTTTTCATCAACTCTAGTAGAAAAAGGTAAATAGATGGACCTTGGAGAAAAATATAAAACTTGTCAATTCCTAATTCTTTTTTAGTTTTTCGCCCAAATGAATTACATTTTGAGGATTTTTTTCAAATTTCCAGCATTTCATTGAAATATGAAAATTTGAAAAATTTCACTTTTACACAATGGCCTATAACTACGATCCTGTTGATTTTTTCAAACTTCTTTTTAAATAAAAAATGTAGAAAAACAAATCATCTTTCAAATTTCTTAAACCACATATCTTTTATCTTATAAAGCGAACTGTCATTTCATTTAAAATTTACAAAATGGCATCCCTCCAGTTTCAATTTCTAGTTGACGGGCTGTGCGCTTTTACAGTTTTAATATATTACGAAAGGGACAAAACAGAGGGAAGAATAAATAAATGAAGTAGAGACAGAAAAGTAGCATATGAGAGAATAGGATGGTCTATGAAAGAGTGGCTTGCGCAAATGAATCGGGAAACGAATGTTGTGCGAGAGATAGAAAAGACGATGTGGGATGTGGAAAAAAAGGAAAGAAAGGAAAAATAAGAGAATGCATTTATAACAGTAAATATAAGTACATAAAATTTGAGAGGAAAATGCCAGAAAATCTACTGTCAGGGTTAAGCATGAAAGAAAAAAGGATGATTGCAAAATTTAGATGCGGAAGTGGATAGATGAATTAAAATATATGAACGCCACACCCATCGTTTAGGAATAGGAATCCGGTTTGATTGTTGCTCGCTGTACATAAATTAGCTATGTCTAGTATAAACGCGTTGTCGTTCATCCGTAGATGGAAACAGGGAATTTAGATTACGCTGTGATGGTAACAGCGTCCGATAATAATTGATATATGTGTTTACTGTCGCTGTTCGCTGTATTGCTGCTGCTTACAGGGTAATGTGCGAATGCCGTATGAGATGAAAACAATGTGTGGATGGCTAGCGTTGGCCAGCCCACAGAGTAAAATCAGGCCGACGGCCCTGGCTTATAAATAGCGAGATTTTGTTTTTGAATAGAATTATTTAGTTCATTTTTACGTACGAAGCGTCTAGCAGCAGCAGCAGTCAGCGACCAGCGAAGCCGAGATAAACAGCAGAGTAGAGCGACAATCACCGGACAGATAGCGCGTTTGATAAGCGATTAAATATATCACTTTTCTATTTATTACATGTATTTTCAATAGTTTCTCCTTCTACCTTCCCGTTGTATTATCATGCTTCCCTCTTTTACATGCTTCCCTCATTATTACAGTTTTGTTATTTTATCACCGCACATTTGCACTGCTTTACATATACCGTTTGCATTTAAAGTTTTTTATTCATTTTTATTGACTGATGTATTATAGCTATTGCTTATTCGTTGACCGCCATTAATGCGCTATTGATTTGATTTGACATTTCATGCATTGACATTTAAATTTTATTATTAGTTAAAAAGAAACTCAATTTTTCATTTATATTTCTTTGTTTGTTTGTATTGTCTATGAAGACCAATAGACCTACTTGTAAAATCGTTAATGCTGTTTCATTAATTACCAGTTAGAATCTTTTCCAGCTGTCCTCAAGGACACGATCCCTTGAACTACTTACGTACTTAGCTGCCCGTGCCCTCAGAGAGTCCACTGAGGAACAAACAGGCACAGTTCCAACATGTAGTCTTACGTTAAACTGACCTAGTGTCCGAGAATCATATTTCCGGAGGATATTATATTCTGTAATAAAATATTAGTTTGCGTCATCTATAACAATTGCTAGGACTCCCCATTAGCAGCGTTGCGAGTGGGAGTCTGTTACAATGTGTGGAAGCTAACAATCTCATGATGAAGGATAATTGAGCGCTTTCGGTGGGTTTCCTAATTTCACGAATTACTCCAAGCAAAAGAATTATTGTACCCAATTCAACGTTAACTATTGTTCAATCTCTAAAGCAATTATTGTAATATATCCACTACAACCGAAGAAGCAAACAAAGATGCCGAAGAAGCAAACATTCTTCTGCGCGGAAGAGCTTCGTAAAGGGATTACTTTCGTTCACGGGTGTTCCATGTTACAAGGGATTACATGGAACACCCAAAGAGTTGATTGTTGTCTGGTTTCCGGCTCGTAAGAATATACCGTAAGAATGTTGTATATGGATATGGCAGTTCTTCAGTCGAATTTCCACCAATTAACAGGAGCGGTAGTGAGAATCGGTCAAGTTATGCTGAACAACAACAATATTTTTACAAAATTGTTTTTTTTTAAACGCTCACCGTAATCGAACTAGTGAATCGTTTTATGAGCTGTCATTGTTTAAAGAAAAGCAAAGAACCAATTTTACGAAACAGTGACGTCACATTTCAAGAGCTAATAAGTTTCTTTTTAACTTGAAAGGCTTAATGTTCTTAAAATAAAAGCTTAATGTAAAAAAAATTTATGTTCATATACATGTAGTATTATTATGCTCGCTTTTACCCTACAGTAAAAATTATCTCGTTGAATTTATTTTCTTAATTATAAATATGTAAAATATAAAATTTCTCAATTGATAGGTAATTTCCCTGAAGCTACCAATATTGTACTGAAGACTTTACAATGTAGACGTGCAAGCGTACATATTTTAACGCGGCAAAATTTCTTAAGTCATTGAATAAAATTCAAATATTGCTTGGTGTTTTGAACAGTTCATTATCGTCAAGTTTACTCATGTTCAAAAGTATTTTTATCATTGTAAATTGAACTATGATTGAATTTAGCCTTATTGTAATTAGTGATTAGGAGTTTTGACTTACAGGGTCGAAAGTCCTTAAAATAGGGGCAAAAGTATTCATGTTTATTAGTCCTACTGTAGATACTTTATGTACTTTAAATACACATAAGTCAGGATAGCTAAACTCTAGAAAATGTGTTAGTTATTTCAGCATTTCCCCGTTGTAGGATCAACGGGGTATAATTAATTCGTTATAGTTAACTAGTGTAATATTAAATATTATTGTATTGATTAATGTTGCGAATTTCTATACCTTCATTTACGCGACAGATTAGCAGAAAAAATGAGCTTCGTAGACAGCGCAAATTCGCGGCGATTGTAGCGCGTATCTAAATGGGTTAAACCGAGCCAGCTCCAGGTGTGAGATGCTTTGCGACAGTTGTAGTAAGAGGAGGAAATTGAGTACAGGATACAATACCTATTTAGGCAAAGAAAAAAATGGTATAAGGGGAAGAAATTAGTAGAGCTAGTAGCGATTGCAAAAGTAGCTCTTAGCAAGAAGCTTGGGGAAGCTCTCTTATAAATACAGTTTTTAAGCCGCTACAGCAATTGATTGTTGAATTTCTTCTAATTAAAATAATCTAAAATGTATAGTATTGTGTTCGTGATGTCTACTGCATAAATGTAAGTTTTCATTACCTTATTATTTATTGACAAGCTTGAAAATCCCAAATAAATTCATTTCATTCTGAATTTATTCTTCTCACTAATTTTTAGTCAGACAAAACTTATAAACTGCATAAGGTTTTGTGATATTTATTTTATTTATTTGAAAATTCAAATATAATCAATGGTAAAATTTATAGTAAAATTGATTAGTGGCAAAATAAATTTTATTCTAATTATTTTTGTTATAAATATATTGAATAAAAAAATATTGGTGACCCGATTTAACTAATTTATAATAAAAACAAAACAAAGTTATTAAATTATATTTCCGATCCCTTAAACAGGTGGGTAGATTTGTCTCCTAAATGGTGAATTTAATTAGTTAGAAAAAAAAAACCTACCCTCTATTTAGTGTAGCGTAAAAAAAGTAACAATATAGAATCATACTCGAAAGCAGAAACTTTTTCTTCCTATCTTAGAATATTTTTCAGTATGTTACAATGTGATCTCTAGCAAAATATTTAAGACCTTTATTTAGGTCTTTAAATTAAGACATTAAACCATTAAATGATATTATTTAAAATATATATATATATATATATATATATATATATATATTTGACAGCAATAGCGATCAATATTCTCGTAATATCAGTTACGAAGTGAATTTAAATCAAATCTGGACTACTAAATTCAGTGTATAAAATTTAAAATTTTTTTCTAGACAATTTTCTAGGATTTATTTAAACATGCTGATATATTGCATATACATGCCTTTATGTCTGCCAGAATCGATCTATGTTACACATACGAATTTATGTTTCTATTTATAATATTTATATATTTTCATATAGAAAGCAAATATCAATGATTCTAACCAGACATAAAATACTTAAAATATCAAATACTATAAATTACATATAAACTATATAATTTCTATATTTAAACGCGTAAATGTTTAGTACAATATTAAAAAAATATTTGAGACGTAATTTTTAATAATATGTAAAAACTATTATACTATATTTTTATTATTTTATAATTACAATTTATAATAATATTATAAATACGATATTATTATTATGTATATTATAATATTCACGATATAATTATAATTATGATTACAATTGAAAAGTCAAAGTACTTTGGAGTAATTGGATTAAATCAAACAACTGTGCTCCTACTCGAAAACAAATGGTTTATGTTATTAAAAACCAACTATAATGTGACGCGTTTCGAGAGAAGCGATAAAAAATTACAGAGAAATCATAAAAAATCGTCTGATTTTAAATCGTTCTGTAATATAATCTTTTTCAGTCTGATGACGAGACGATCGTTGTACTCGAAACGCGTCACATTATAGTTGGTTTTTAATCGAATCAGCTAGTGATTAAATCTATGACTTAAAGTGACAAGCAAAAACAAAGTGACAAGCATAAAAATTCGTGGAGTTGATCGCCACCCCATCTTTCATATACTGGAAGTCCTACGTTTTGTTATATCAGGCATAAAGAAAAGTTGAACCTTTTAATTTTGACTCCTTATAATTCCCAAATTTAATTTGCACAATAGTTGATTAGAATAAATGAAATAAAACTTGCGTGACCTAAAAATCGCCTATTCCGTTTTGCCATGGCTTACGACCGCTCTTGACTTTTTATTCACTTAATTTATAAAATAGCAGTCTGGCGTTCTTTGACCCCATATGTGCCTACGGTGCGGATAGCTTCCCTGTCCACTTTGGCGCGGCCTGCTGCCGTTTTTGACTTACTTTTTCCCTACTGTCGCTTTTGAGTCACTATATTGCCGCGTCCGCTTTGCGCAAAATTTCCGCGCATTTCCGCTAGATTGGATTTATTAAAAAAAATAAAAAAATCACTTTTGCGGAACAATTGTGTGCACCTGTATACCAAATTTCATACAAATCCGATAGGTTACGAGCAATACTTGAACTTTCATAGAAACGATATATTTAAAGTACTTAATTCAAATTTTCGAACCAAAAAACTTAATTCCGAGCCACAATCCTGAACCAAAAACTCGTATCCTGAAACAAAACCGAAATCTCAAACCAAAAAATCTAATCCCTATCCAAAAAACCGCAGCTCAAACCAAAATATTGATTCTCGGGTTAAACATTACCCAACCCTGAACCAAAACTCGAATCTCGCCACTGTAATCAAATCCTGAACCAAAAACTCGAATCTCTAACCAAATAATCTAATTTCGGACCAAGAAATAAAAATAAAATCTCGAGCCACAAATTGCCCAACCCTGAGGGCCGCCATTTAATTATATAAACACTCTTATATTCGAATCCAAAAAAATCTAATCTCGGTACTCTAATCAAATCTCAAGCCAAAAAGTGCCCAACTTGAGGGCCGGCATTTTACTATATAAACACTCTTGCAGTCGAATGCAAAAAATCTAATCTGGGCACTCTGATCAAATCTCGAACCACAAATCGCCCAATCCTGAGAGCCGGCCATTTCACTATATAAACACTCTTGTAATCGAATGCAAAAAATTAATCTCGGCACTCTAATCAAATCTTCAGCCACAAATTGCCCAACCCTGAGGGACGCCATTTTACTATATAAATACTCTTGTATTCGAATACTCGTGTATTCAAATGCAAAAAATCTAATGTCTGCACTCTAATCAAATCTCGAGCCAAAAGGCGCCCAACCCTGAGGGCCGCCACTTTAGGATAATGAATTTTTTCTGCCAACCCTTGAATTATCTTTGTTTTTAAATCTATATTTCTCCTATAATCTCCAATATAATGTAATATATATTTAAAACCAATCGTCCTCATTTAAAAATATACGGCATATGACTGCGGGAAAATAAATATCAATAGATGTACGAGAGATTTGAAAATAAAAAGAATTGTCAATCACATGCATTGTGTATTGTGCGTCAGTAGGTAGCATACATATTATTATTGTGAATCTATTACCGTAGTAACAAATGATAAATTTATTAGGGTTATTATGTGGTATTATTGTAAATAAAATCACAAGGGCTACGAAAATATCAGAAAATATACAGAGTGTTACTAAAAAGTTTTTGAACATTTTTTTTATTGCTTAAAATTGATTCAGTATATACAACTGTTAACCGAGGCAAAATTGAGGTACCCTGGTCTTACATAAGTTGCCCAAGTTTAATTTGTCCAACTTTCATAAGAACCGAGATATTTAGAGTTGTACACTTTTTTTCAAGGTCATATTACTGCCAAGGTTACGAGTGCGATTTTTTTAAACTCGCTTAATCGTTTAAGTAGATAGATAAATAGATACCTACATCCGAAATGGTGGGCAGCAACCAACTTTAATTACTTCCTTCTTCATTATCCACTTCATTACTCCTATCCACCCTCCATCCTGTTCCAAACTCTCCATTTCCTCGTTCTCTCACTCCATCTTATTTCACGACATTCATTCATCCGATGTTCCCATGACTCTTCCCCTAATCCAGATATCTTGCATCTCCTATCATATTCTGACAGCCAATATTTATTGTCCATTTCCTCATTCCTGCATCTAAACCTTCCTTCTTTTTCAATCATACATACATACATACATACATACATACATACATACATACATACATACATACATCCTTACATACATACATACATAC
>WYDF02015591.1:0-13433 GCA_009867245.2 Adranes taylori
TTAAACATCTGAGTAGCTTTTGCTACCATAATAATTAAAATGTACATATTAATTTATTACATTTTAAAGTATATAAATTGTTTTTTTCAAAAACACGAATGCAAGACATTAATTTTGTTTCAGTGGCATAAAGACATGCTAAAGTTCTTCTGAGGAAGGGGTAATTGTTTCCCCGAAACATAATGTCAAGTTCAATCCTCAGCTGTGTAAATTGTGAACTATCACCGGCTGGAGGCTTTGGTATAAACTTTGGTATAGAATATATATGGAGATTTTGGGACACTTTATTTTAATTCATTAAAAAAATTTATCTTGGGGAACATTCGCAACACCCAGGAACCTCAATTTTGTGCAAAGCGGACGCGGGGAAAAGTGACTCAAAAATGGCAGTGGGGAAAAAGTAAGTCAAAAACTTCAGCAGGCCGCACCAAAGCGGACAGCTACGCTGTCTGCGCCGTGGGCAAATATGGCGACCAGGATATTAATGGGTAAGCGAAATCATGCATAAACGAATTCACAAGGCACAGGCACACCACGCCAGACTGTTTCAAATACCAGATTGCTTCGTACACCAGACTGCTTCGCACGCCAGATTGTTTCACACGCCAGTCTGCTCTTTTAGAAATTAGTCGAAAAGGAAGTGAATAATGATTGTAGGCCATGCAAAATCGGACGGCGGAGCTGTCCGCGCCGTAGGCAAATATCTGGACCGGAGGACTCATAGTTAGGCGACTTATAGGGTAGGAGATTTATAGGTTAGAATAATTTTGATTAGTTTACCCTAAATAACTATTGTGCTAATTGAACTTAATAGCTGAGTTATAAGGTGAAAGTCAAAATTGAAAGATCTACATTTTGTTTTATGCAAGATAAAACAAAACGTAGGACTTCCCGTATATGAAAGATGGGGTAGGGATGACGTCCACTAATTTTTTTATGCTCCTGAGAGTTTGCGAAAAATTATTTTGGAACGGTTTGGGAGTTCTGTATGAATTTATAACAATTCAAGGACAATTTTGTTGTAATAGGTTTTTTTCCGCCGTAGGTATTGACTTAATGATTAATTTTGAAGAAAGAGATATTGTAATTTGGATTAAAGGAAGAACTTTAGTTCTAAACGCAATATAAAATTTTTTTGTATAAACTTCTACATTTGTTAAATTTACTGATATAGGAAAAATTTTTTGTGTTAGAAGTTGTTTTTTCTTTGATTATATTGCCCAACCGGTTTGATTACGTTTGCTTTTCAAAGTACAAACACGGGGTATTATTTTTAATCAATTTTTAATCTATAAACATTCATATATTCATTGCCTTTAATTTTCAAAAAACGGTACTACGGTACTAATGATTAATAAGAATCAGTATGGAGATTATTTTGAATTTATTTCGTATGGTAGAAAAAATATTAATTTGTATAATGTTTTTGTTTTTAAAACAAAACATGTACCATTAGATAACATCAAATCAAATTGTTCAGAAATCAAAATAAACAAACTGTGGGATCTCCCTCAGAAATGATACACGAGTACGAAATATAGCCGCTAAAAATCTCTTATCTAAAGAATGCGGTTGTGAAAACAATCTATTTATAAACACAAATATTAAATTGACTAAAAAATGGATAAAAGAGACATATTCATACATAGCTATACACCTTTCCTTTTTATCTTATTGATATTATTGCAATTTCCTGCATGTTATATCTGACAACAACGGCAATGAAATATTCACACATGAAAATACATTAGACTAAAGTTCTGCACTTATTTTGTGATATTAGTTTGTATCCTGACTAAACAGTCCTAAACTGGTCAAGATTAATTCACGGATTCTTTGTATCATTTTGTATCTCCATTTATTACTTCCTCAATGCAATTGCCAGTAAATTTGGTATAAAAATAAAATTCCTATAGTTTAACTAAATATAAACTAAAAAGTAACAGATTCTATTTACACACAAATGAGTATGTGAAAAATTGCAAATAACAAAATTGAAACTGCAAGTATGTAGCAAAGCACTCGCTTATATCCTACAAGTACTTGGTTTTATTAAAGAGTCGATAAGATCTGTGCCGAAAGTTCTTCGCAAGGACAAAAGTTTTTGTATTAAGACGCAAATGTGCACATTTGCAACTAGGATAGCGTCTAGCAAATTGACAATAAAACATCTAAATAACTTAATTCAGACGAAATAGAGACACAAAAGCGACAAGATAATACCAAGTTAATGAACATCGACGTATTTAGTTAGATGATGGCGTGTGCTTGATGTAATCATAAGGTTACAAATATTATTAGATAACAAAATTTTGCAAATATGTAAATCCTACATTTAGAAACTGTTTGACAAATATTTTTAATGCATATGCGGGAACATTAGTTTATTTATCCCTTTATGTTTAACTACTTTTTGTTTATTATTGTCCACTTCAAAGTTGGGAGGGGGGGGGGGTGCTTTTACTACTAAACACAAACCGTAAGAGGGTCCTTTTCATGGAGGACGTAACGATACTCTCTTATCATGTGTGATCTCGTAAAATAACTACAAAATGCGATTCACTTTAATACCCACTTGTATGAATTATAATCCCCAGCTTCACGACACTGTTTAGAATAAAATACTAGATTTTTCCATTGGTAGGATTACGAGTACATTTCTTATTTAATTCTACTAGATCAAACATAAATTTAACTAAACTCTGCGCAACCCTAAACAACAAATCATCTCTCTTAGTGAAAGCTTTTAAATAAACGAAATGGATAAACTTAACGAAATATATTGTGAATGATTTAGGAAATACGTACATGGAAATAAAATTATCATCCGTGAATTTAAAATAAATAACTTAATTTAATAGTTTAATTTAAGTGGCGTTCAAAATTTGTCAAATAGATACCCAAATTATTTATTTATAAAATTATTCTACTTACAGTTTCTGTCGTTCCTACCATCAGAAACGTGAATTATAACTACTCACAGTTGCCTTGTGATTAATTGTTATCCAAGACTGTACGTTACTATGGCCCATATCTAATTTCCGATACTTGTTCACAATTTAATTATCTCATGATTTCATTCGGAGTAAATTATTATTTTATTTTATTCATGATTATATTTTCAAAACATCGACTGACAAGGGTTCATTCTGCAACTTAAAATTGATTATTATTGACGTGAGAGCTGTTATTACTCATTACTTATTACTTATTTGTTTCCAACTCGACCTGTAATAATTTCCTACCAAAGTTACGATCAGTAATGTTCACTACTTTCTCCCTATCTCTAGTAAATTGCTATTATTTAATGTATTCTCATTTAATCTGTAACGTAGAACGTTACGTAAAATAAATTACTTACTTTAATTTAAATAAATTGCAGCAGCACACGCTACTGACAAGAAACCATTTTGTAAATGTAAGTAAAGTATATACACCCGCTCACAGGTTCTGCATCGGAAATTGAGATACAGTAATAGTTAAAGAAAGATAAGTACTGTTACTGATTTCGTTGTTGATGAAATACACTAATACGCATTAAGTAAAGCCGTAATAATAATAGCAATGGTTTTGGTTGTTGATTTAGGTATCCATAACAACACACACACATAGCCTGTGTAATATTAAACATCCATTAGACGCGTAATAAAAAATACACGTATAGTGTACATATATGAAACTAAAAGACGTACATAATATTAACTAATGTTCGCTCGTCGCTTGTATGAAAACTTGTTCTGCTTCACTGATTTCTGTGAATGACCGTACCGTGTAAAAATTAGTCGGGTTAGTGGATCTATAGAGACCGTGTAACGAAGAGAAAGAACTGTGGAGACTCAGTCCCTATAAATACCGCATATAAAGTCCCTATAAATGCCGCAATATTGATTTAGTTCTTTTCTTGAACTCGTATCTACAGGCATGACAACGGCGACCAGCGACAGCAACCAGCCAAGATAATTAAGCATCGCGATGCATAGCAACATGCATCGGAAATAATAAGCATTTGGTGAGCGTTTTCATATATTTTATGCGGTTTTATTGCATGTGTTTATTATAGTTTTGTTTCTCCTTCTACCTTACCTATTTCCTATACCGCTGGAGTGTATGACGATAAACTCTGAACACCACTGTTAGTTACAGTTACTCGGTGAACTTAACAGCTTTGAACCCCGTAGTGTTGAGTGAACTATAGTGTATTCGTGATACACTTACTAGCCCCACCGGAGTGTATACTGCTGATCTCTGAGCATCGCAGTTGGCTGCAGTCACTTAGGGACTGAACACTGTGGTGCTGAGTGAACAATAGTGGTTTTCCTGTACTCCTGCAATCATCTTTATTATCTTGCGAAATAATGTAACCCCCCCCCCTCCGTTTGCATAATACCCTGCTGTTACATGCTTACAGCATTCTTATTGTTTGAGTATAATATCACCGCACGTTTCATATGTACCCCTTATTAATTGATTGCTAGTTTATTTTAATGTATTTGAAATCATATTTGCTCACTGCTATTAATGCGCTGTTAATGTTGATATTTAATTAGTTGACATGTATTTGTGCAATTATTTCTTTGTTTGTATTTTGAAAGACCAATAGGCGATTTTGTTAAAACGTTAATGTTGTTTTAGTTATTAGTGAGTGAGTTTATTTCAGCTGCAAGCAAGAACGAGAACACCTGTGCAACTCAGAAGACGCGAAGCTGCCTGTGCGCCCAGTAAGCAACTGGGGACCGGAGGGACATCAAAAACAGTTGCAGCGTACGGTATAACGTTAAACGGACTTGGCGCCGGAGACACGTTTTCCGGATGAAACAAAGATTCTGTAGTATTAAGATATTAGCGCCATTTGTGACTATCGCTAAAGCTCCCCATTATATCACTCAAATAAAACAATAGAAGAAACAATTACCATTATAAAAAAAACCATAAAATAATAGAAATAAAAGAAAACATCGAAATTTACAAACACAAAATAAATACAGATTTATTAAACGAAGAAACACAATATACATTCGATAGCCTACTAATATCGCTTAAAATATCAGACAAAAACAATCCAACAATAAACTACATTACAACCAAAAAATATAAGAAAGAAAATAACAAAGTATTATAACGCTGGTAAATAGAAAGCAAAATAACGAGAATATCCAATCGCAAACTAAGTAGAACACATATGAAACCAAACGACAAAACAAATCAGATACCTTCTGACGATGAAGTTGTCGCTTCAAAACTGGTAGAGGAATTTAATAAACTAGTGACTCCGGTACGTAAATTTATATTTAATTCAGTTATTCTTGCAGTAGGACTTTTACATCGTTTTTAACCTTTCTCTAGTGACGTGCAGTCTGACAGACCAACGCTATGTGTGCTTGCTAAATTATAGTGGTGGAAGTTACTTTAGCAGCGTGATCTGTAGTGTATCTCATAGTAGTAATGAAACAATGCTACTTCGTTCTTTTGATGTTCGGTCTATCAAACCGATGCCACGAGCTTAAGTTAATTTTGAGTTCACGTTTGGGCAAATTTTGTAATTTAAATTATAGTTTACGATTAAATCACGACGTATTTTAGCAATTATGAATTACGAAAAAGGGCAGGCGCGTTTGCTAAAGGTATGGGCAGAATTGGAAACAGATCACAAACTAGAGAGTGATTACGAACATGAAGATGGTGGTTTTTTTAATTGGTAGGGATAAGGTTATTATGTGGAAACAGCATATTATAAATAGTAAAAGATGAAGTAGGGCAATAAATATGATACGAATGTTACCTTATGTTAGCAAAATTTCCAACATTTGAAACATCCAGTACTAATTAGGGAATACCTATTTAATGAGGATATTTTATGCATTATAATTGAAAAACAAACCGCAAGAAATTAAGATGTATTATTATTTATCGTTGCTAAATATATAAATGTCAACTATTTATTAAGTAGAATGTTATGCGTGTTGTGTGAAAGAAACGCATCTGCACTGTTTATTAAGAATAATTTATCACATTAATAAAATTCCTGAGTAGTGGGTTTGTCTGTGTTGAACAATAATAGTTTCTCATTTTCTCAAGAGAGCGCTCCACATTCGTAAAATGGCAGAGGAAAATGTGTAACTCTCGATGTCGGTAATGTCGTGAACCTAAGTCAGTCCCGCCTCAGTACTTGCATAGAGCAAGAGAGGGTGCTACTTATACCAAACAGTAGCAAAAATATATACCGGACGAAGTATAAACATAATACAGTAAGTACAAGCTTACTGTATTAAAATTATTAAAATTTGATTCACCCAGTATGATGTACAAATATAAATATGATACGAATGTTACTTGTACCAATCACTTGTGAATATATACCCGACCAAGTATAAAAATAATACAGTACGTACAAGCACAGTTGTATAAATGTACTTTCTAAATAATTAAAATTTGATTCACCCAGTATATATATATATATATATATATTATACAATGGATATATTTATATATATATATAGTATGTATTAACTGTTTATTAAATAAAATGTTCACCTTATTAATTTCACAATAAAGCTTTATTTTAAAATTTCATATTCTAAAAAGTTAAAATACAACAATGTAATGACTGCTTAAATTTATCTACATAATTATAAATTCCTAGTTAATATTCTTAGTTCCTAATAAATATAAAATTCTTCTGGCAATAAATGTATTTTATTTTATAATAAATTGGGCAAATAAAATGTTCCTTTATTTGATTAAATTTATCTAGATTTGTAACAAATATCCCTATAAATTATTCTTATATTAAAATAAATTGGGAAAATAAAATGTTATATCATTAAAATTAATATTGTTTAGATATTTTACATCGGCGAAAAAGTAAAAATTGGGTAAAAAGGGTAAAAGGTATAATTTTCAAGAATTGCATGTCAAAGACAGGTTAATGACACCGACTGCACGGTCTATGACACCGTCCTACCTTTCTTTTTTAATCTATATATAGATATTATTTTATATTGTATTATTCATTTCCTTTTATTCAAAGGCGGAACCAAACAGTCCTACATTTATTTTTTAATCTATATGTACACATATTTTCTTATATTATATGATTTATTCCAATTTTCACAAAGGATGTACAACTTACGGGATCTCTTTAGAACAGCACTCTATTTTATTTGGTTGTATATTTATTGTCGATGACGTAAGGGGGTCTATGTTTTAGCGGGTCACGTTACAAAACATGCTGTTACATTTTCTTATATATTTATTGTGTACCACTCAAGAGGAACAATTTGGTTCTCTTGCTTTTATCTGTATACTCTATGCCTGGCTTGTCAACTCCCTAAAATTTAGAGGGTCTCGATACAAATTTAGGAGGTCTTGCTTCTAGAATTCATGCATAAAATCTACTACAAAATAACATTAAAAACACAAACGCCTAATAAAAATTCTCTTAAAATAAACCAAATATATTTGCAATTATTTAAATATATTTGAAGAAATGCTTTTCATATATCTTATGAAACAGAATAGCTGCAGAGGTAACCCTAAATGAAATGGAATAAAATGCATGGTACGACAAATAATTTAATGGATGTGATAATCAAGTGAAGCATTGCTGAGTCGAACAGACAGAGGGAATGACTTTGTCACGACAAACAATTTCATTTACTCAAATTTAGTTGCAATTGGGAAAGAAACTCTAATGAGAATTTGTAGAAGTATCTTTTTCTACTAATAATGACGGTTTCTTCTTATGTGCTATAATATATTTATGGTAAATTAGATTATTTTATTCTGTAAATATTCTCTATTGCAATAAAACAGAAGCGAAGAAATACACAATAAATTATATAATTGTAAGTTGGACGAATATAATAGTTCATTGATTTCTTTTGTTCATTGACACTTGTAAACAATTTCGACATTGTGGCTCTTATTTACACTTGCAAATAGTCAATATTCTTTTCAAAACTGATGGTCGGAATAGATACTATATTATGCAAATTAATTGCGACAACCTAGTTTTATTGCAACATGATTGTCAGTTATTTCCGGAAACGCCTTAAACTGATTTTATATGCCTTGATTTTTCGACATTAAAAAAAAGGAACCAGTTTGACTCATTTAAAAAAGTATCACAAGTCACAAAGGCGCTTTTACTATATGCCTGTTGAATATAAATATATCTAGAAATATAAATCTCGGGGCCAGGTCAGTTTAACGCCAGACCGCACGTTCGAGCTGTACTTTGTTTCATTGACTTCAGTGGACTACTTGAGGCCACGGACAGCTAAGTACGTAAGTAGTCCAGTGGTTCTTGTTCTGGTGCCCAGCTGAAACGTTTAAAGGAAACAGCATTCACAGTTGACAAGCATATGGACCATCATATTATATATAATCCTAACATTACTTTTTAGCTTTATGGAAGTTAAATTTATTCAAAAAGAAATGTATATCCAAAACAACTAAACCAAAACAACAACAACCGAAACCGATACAAGAATTGGACCACATAGTTTATGATGTTCCACGCCGAGCAATCCAGTTCTTCCGATAAATACGTAGAATAGACTTCAATTTTGTTAAAAGCAGACGAGTTATAATTTCATCTCTATTTCGAACTTCACGTTAATTAAAAATGGACGTCAATCTTAGCCAACAGAAATGAAGCACGTATTTCTACTTCGTGCGTATTCGGAGAGCGACAGACTTTTAGTCGCTCTTTTTTTTTTATCGGAGAAGCTATAAAAGCGATGTTGCTGCAAGGTGTGACATTTCAGATTTAGCTTTAATCAGTAGTCATTATGTTAGAATTTTGAATGGAGTTGCAAGCAATAAATGTAGACGAAATGCAATCAATTGATACTAGTTACACAATAAAAATGAGTTATTAAGTGGAATTCAACATTCTATTATACATGGAATGACAAGCATATGGACCTTCATATTGTATATAAACGTAAAATTACTTTTTAGCATGAATGTTAAATTTATTAAAAAAATAGTATATCCAAAATAAGTAAACAAAACCACAACAACCGAAACTGATACAAGAAGTGGACCACATAGTATATGATGTTTCGACGCCGAGTAATCCAGTTCTTCCGATAAATACCGTTCAATTGAAGCTATAGAACATACTTCAATTTTTCCAAGAGGAGGCGAGCTACAATACCATCTCTATTTCCTACTTTACGTTAATTACAAATGGATATCAACCTTCGCCAATAAAACTGAAGCACGTATTTCGACTTCGTACATATTCGGAGAGCAACAGACTCAATTGTGCGAGACCCGTAAAGAAGCTATAAAAGCGATGTTGCCGCTAAGCGTGACGTTTCAGATTCAGCTTTAATCAGAAGTCATTATGTTGGCATTTATAACTGGATTGGAAGCAGTCAATTTAGCCGAAATGCAATGAATTCAAAACCATATACACAATCAAAACGAGTTATTAAATGGAATTCAAAAACAATTATATATGAAACTACAAGCATATGGACCATCATATAATATATAATCGTTACATTACTTTTTAGCCGGAAGTTAAATGTATTCATTGTAGTTAAATCTGTCCAATGTGTTTATATGGTTTTGAAATAATCAATCAAGTAATATGATTTGCTTAACATTGTCCAAGCGAATGTAACGTTTATTAGTCATTAAAACGTAATTAATTTGTGATTAGGATAAATAATTAAATATTATTAAATAAATTGCCTTATTTCGTGCAATATATTTAAACCATGAATTAAGTTCCTTAGCAACCAACTTAAATAAAATTGTAATTTAGAAATAAATTAAATAAAACAAAAGTTAAACTTTAATTTAAATAAATAGTTAAATTAAATATAAAAAATTTGGTCCACTGGAGTGAGACCCTAATTATTATACCCTAGGCAGTGCGACAAGACTCCCTCTCCTAGCAGCAACGAGAGATACAGGTGTATTCGAACACATCCTTTTGTGCAACGCGGTATTCTACACGCAGCGGATACGCACTTGCACGGTTATTTATTATATAAATGAGAAACCCAAGTAACTTTATTACAACGTCTTTAAGAGATTATTTCTGATATAGGACGACAGGCTTCATAGAAATAGAAATCAGTGATAGTTTTTAAAAAAAGAGTGATTTTTAACTTTAACCCAATTAAATTGCCCAGTATAGTATTACTTCGCGAATTATTATAAGTATATCGTCAGTACTCTATTTAAAATTATAATCCCTAAATTTATATCAATGTACTCATCAAAAGTAACGTATTAGCCCAAATATAACGTGATATTTTATAATCAAAATATTTTCAAAAAGAAAAAAACATTCGCGTTATATTCGGGGTCAAGGGCATCATTCAGTGGACCCAAAACAGGTAGATTTGAAGAATTAGAAAAGACATACTTAATTTCGTATCAGAAAAAACGATATGAGGTTTTACCAATTTCGTATGAGATGATTCCATTTAAGACATTTGAAGTTGCTAATTATTTGGGCAACCCAAAAACTAAATTCAATACAAGGAGGTGTACACGAATGATGAAGTGGAACGGTGGCGTACAAAACTTGCTCAAAAATTACCTCAAGATTTTGCGCATAAGTATGTTAGCTGTCAACGTCATCTTATCGAGTTTCGAAAAACCCACAAATACCCTCTCAAGTATATTAGAAATGCAGATCAAGCACCAGTATATTTCGATATGCCTTCAAACTAATCAAGATGAAAAGTAAAAAATCTCTGTTGTTAAACTCAACTGGTAATGAAAAGTTGAGAGTTATCGTTATACTTGAAACTTCTATGGCAGGAAACTTCCTCCATTTGTGATATTAAAACAAAATCTATTACAAAAGATGGCCGCCTGGATTGATAGTTTGTATTTAAGAAAAATTGATGGATGACAGAGACTAGTTAAATGTTATATGGGGACAACATCTTAAGATATTAAGGAAATCTGCATCTTTTACTCTATGCATTTCGAGATCACCTCACACCTAAAATGAAAACAATAATTACATCTTTGAGTATCGATATGGTGATAAATACAGGAGGAATAACGTCACAGTTAAAAGTGTTCGATGTAGCTATTAATAAACCATGAAAGATAATTTACGAAACTGTACAGGAATTAGTTCTTACCCGGAAATCATCCTTTGAAAAATAAAGAAACCACCAATTCAAGTTTAAGTGGAATGGATCATGACCATCTAACAGAAGATTAGTGACACGTTTCTTAAGAAAGGTTTTAAGAATTGTTGTATTTCCAACAGTCTGGATGGAACTGAAAATAAAATTTTATGATAATTGATAATGATATTTCAAGCATGTCCGAATTCAAAATGCGGTTATTATATTTGTTAAATTTCTATAGAAATAACACATTTATATCAAAGTGCAAGCAATAAATACATTAATTTATTTACCCCCCATAAGAAACCGGCTAGAATGCATCCAGGATTTTTAATCCTTTTAAGTCCTGGTAGTCGTAGTCATATGGGTGCACAACATAACACGTGGGCAAAACTGTGTGAAATGAAACATGTTGTTTTTAGCAGGTTTCTACAAATAAAAATAACTGACAGTACGACAATATCCGACCGCTTAAGAAAAAGCAAATTAGAAATAACACTTTTTAGATTATCCATTCTCAAAGTAAATGCAATCTATGATCTAATAATGTATATAATCTATTGAATATTTAATACAAGAGTTAAAGCGACATCTGATGGACAAGAAGATAACTAATGCATTATTTATACGTTCTTAACGAAGTCTGGAAATGTTTCAGCTGTTGGTTGTTATGTCGGTTGATAGTAGCTATGAATTTTTGAATAGCAATGATGGAGTATATTGAGAGGCTGCGGTTCGACCGTGTTCCCAACAGGCATAAATCTTCTCTATTAGAAATTAATTATTTATTATTTTAAATCCTCCTGATAATTTTTTTAAATAAAATGGATCTGTTTAAGTTAGTATTTAGAGTATTTAAGTATATAAGTATTTAGAATTTTAAACGCCTTCAAGCACCAAAAAAGTTTTATGTAAAAATTATATGGAACACTATTTTTCATTAATTAATGAACTTAGGCTTATATCTTATATATTTAAATCATATAAATCTTATATTTAATCCAACTTTCCGCTTAATCACAAAACCGAGTTTGAGAAAAACTGTGAACGCTACGTTTTATTACAAAAAGAAGAACTTTATAGTATAAATTTGTTAAGTTGATATAAGCTGAGTAACAAAAAAGGAAACTCAGATGCTATTAATTTTAATTATGGCATCCTGTTTACGAATTGTTCCTGTAACGAATGGGTTTAGTTCTGCTTATTTGACAAACTTTCTCAAACAAAAACCTATTCGGTTTCGCTGCTTAGAGATTGGTGAACCTATTTTCTGACTTTATTTCCCTTATATTCTCTAAGACACGGACGTATTAAGTCGCTAAATACGCTAAACAAAATACGAACAAGGAATTTACAGTGCCTTGTAATGTATAATCCTTTTTTTTAATGAAGGAAGCAATATTACTATTACCATCATTTTTCTTATAGGGACAAATTGAAGTCAAAATTGCAAACCGTTTGTTGAAAAAATTGTTTGAAAAAAACAGGTTGTTTCCAAATGAAAAAAGTTTCAATGTTTTCAAACGAAAATCGTTTTAACAAAATTGTTTAAGATAGCCTTCTTTCGAAATAAAACGAATCAGAACGGTTTAACTTCACATTTAATTTAAAACTGATTGCTATCGCGTAATAAATGGCGCAAATGTGTTAATTAAAGTTTATTGTGTTATCGTTGGAATAGTTGCCTATTTCAAATAAGACATGAATTAAGAGATCTCCTAACGTTGCCGTATTGCTTTTAATAAAATTATAAACACGTGAAGTAATAAAATAATAAGATAATTTTAGATCCACGGAATGTTTCATTATGTATTTTAAACGTTAAGTATGAGAATTAAGGTAAAGTTAATAAAGCATTCTCTATTCGCGGATTTATAATCTTCCTTCTTGGAAGGCAACAGTACCATAGCTGAAAATGGTATGCCGCGGCCAGGCCGGAATTCCAGACGACGTCCAGTCAATCGGCTTCTGTGCTGAAGTGGAATCAGGCAACCGTTCTTGCGGGCGCCAGAAATCGTACCTAATCTCGGAAAATATAATATGGTGTGAGAGCACACAAATAATATACTACAATCAACAATTAATAATCCACCACTTTATTTCAAATATTTACCAACAAATATTTCCTTTAAGTACAGAGGCAATATACAATTAATATCTGAGTAAGCATGTGATTACAACTAGTGAACTTTTATTTAATATAGCAATTACTTAACACAACGCTTCAAGCTATTATGAAAGTAAATTTATAAATTTAATATGTTATTAAATTGCCTTAATATAACTATGCAACCAACTGGCTATTTTAATGTTTAGTAT
>WYDF02015602.1:0-13432 GCA_009867245.2 Adranes taylori
AAATCCTAAAGCCTCCTTCAAAGAAACTCTCCAATCTCCCAACAATATACAATCCCAACAGGGAGTGGAGTTTTAGTGGGTAAAAATCCGACACTGTCGGATGCATCGGGCATCCTTCGCCTTTTGAAGGTATCTCCACTTCCTACGTAAAACAAAAAAAAATCTCTTGAAGTTCAGCATCAGTTAATGGTTTTATGAGATCTGCAATGAAAAACATAATTATGAAGAGTTGAACTGAGTCCCAATGTCCAAATGGCTGGACAAAATGTTTAGGCAGTCGTTACGCGGCCATTTTTTTTATTTTCAGTCACATTTTACTCAGATTACTTCTCTAATTAATTACTAAATAAATGTTGTGATGTAACCATGATTTCCATGATATATCCATGAGGTAAGTTTCATATGAAACTTACCACTTTCATATTGGAAAACCATCTTAACCTCCAAACACGTGCACCGATAAGATAGAACTGATATGCAAACCGGCGTTGTCAGATCTTTGTATCGCGATATTTACGTACGTAATGTAGATCGTGCAGTGCGTTGTCTGCCACTATATTAGCTCGATTCATCTACGTTATTGTGATACAAAATCATGCCCAGCTAGCTGGACATACGTACCGACGAGGCTATGGCCACGGCACCACAGGATAGCTTGTAAGGTTTCCCCAAATTTAAATGTGACAATATAAATTCCATACTAGTTTCTTTTTACATTTTCAGTATAATGTTCTTGACATATCTTGTCTATTTCATTTGAGGGAGTATCCGATTTAACAATTCATAATTCTCAGGAATTTGCAAGAAAATGAAATAGCTCCTAACATTCGATTTAATTATAAACAAAAAAAAAGCTTAATGAATCGTTGAAAATCCTTCAATACAAACCTACACTTAATGCGATATATCTTTGTAAAGACTTTTGTAAGAAATTTTTTCCATCGTTTTCCTTAGTCAAGCAGCCTGCCAAAGAATGTTTCACTAGCACTATATAAGAGCGCACTGAAAGTGCTCCACAGAAACAAATGACTACTCTTTGTCAAAGTCTATTTGCAGCGACAAGTACTCGAAAACGTTCAATTAAACGGATACTTAGATTAAGAGCTCTTTATACAATCGATCGAGCTTATTAATGACCAGGACATATATTTGAGATACGATCAGATATAGCTACGTTGAGGTTAGAACTTTTTTCCTGTTTGGTTGTTTAAAAAATATCGTACATTTAAATTATATCAAATAATTGTATAAAATTTCATATGGAAACCATTTGATAACGGTCACAGATTTCAGCAAAACTAGAAAACATTGCATATTTCTCCTTAACAAAGATATAAAATACATATTGCTTCTGTATTCTTGGATAAATCAAATAAGGAGTAAGCAATACTTCGAGGCTAATAATAGGAGTTGGAAAGAAAGATGCCTGCAGATAGAGAATCTACAAGGGCTTGGTGAACTATAACGTTCAAACAAAATAAAAACCTCCCATTAAACGCATATGGGGAGACCCACATGGATTAAAAATACAAATACTTCATGGCCATAAAACAAAGACATGGTCACGGGCGTAAGTATAGCTTTTCTAAGGAGGAAGGCGGAATTTATCTATACAAATAAACGGAGATAATATCGTAGCTTGATAATCCAGTTCTTATCCAATTCTCTTTATCTGTTACAAGAATCGGTAGTGGCAAGAATGGAGTAACTAACATGACTAAAAAAGATTACAATCATGCTCATCAGCCATGACAAAGTCCAGACTATCGGAAGAAATTAATGATGCTTTCATGGTACCTGCTGAGGATCATTGGTATTTCCGACAAATGTACCAATACTAAATTCAGTGTATGCACTGCGCAGTGAAGAAATTGTGTTTTAATGTACTTTTCTGCTTCTGTTGGATAAATTCCGTTCAGCTGTCTACTTTTAACAGCAGTTCTATCATAACCTTGGACCTCAACCCATAAGCCTGGGGGTTCAACTTCTAAAACCCTCTCCCTAACCTACATCCGTGATTTTGGCATAATCTGGTTTATTATCATTGCTATTTAGACTGACCATTTCCTCTGCTTTTTCCTTTAATTAGGTTTTGTCTACTACAAATTCAACCATCTTTTTTGCAATAAATACAATTGTTACACTCGTAATCATCAATTAGAGAATATATGAATTAGATCGGATATATGTTCATAGCTTTCTAATCGCGAGATTTGTATTTTACAATCACTCTTCTAGCCATAGCCTTGGAAAAATCAATTTTTAAATTTAATACAGATTCTACATTAAAAATCTTCGTAAAGATTATAATACATGTAAACCATGGACTTAGCAACCAATGCAAAATGTCACTAGATTCAAGTCACAAAGATACATAATGCAATCAGGACTAACATGAAGCACATCGACCTACACCTTTGTATAAATGAAACATATTTTATAAGGTCTATATATATAACGTTTCATTCTTAATATAATCTTAATTCACTTAAATATCCAGAAAGCGTTATATCAATAGATATATGGCTAGACTAATTAATTTATTATTAAAAAAGTGGTATCTTTCAATAATTGATTTCCAGTTTCCAAATAGTCAGTCATACTAAGATTATCCATGATATTGTCATGTTACTTTTAGGCGAGCCTGTTACACCCCAACGTGACATGGGTAAGAGGGGAATCTTTTGTATAGGGTTGCGAAAAGATACCCTCTTACCATCTAGGTACTAGATCGTTCAATACTCAGAAAACGATTCGCTCTAATATTTATCTATTACTAATAAAGTTATAGTTTTATTGAGAATTTGCGAAGTTATCATCCCTCTACCTCAGTGTTAGGTAGGTGATGGTCGGTTTCTAACTGTGTCGCCAAATTTCGAAAAACAATTGTATTTGACTAATCGCGAATAATTACTATTGCTAAGGAACAACACCTTACTTTTTACACTTCCAATCTTCGAACATGGTCTATTAATGTTTATTCTTGTGAGTTCTTGTTTGATTCATGATTAACCAAGCAATATAAATTGCCATGAATACTAAAATAGCGTGTCATTATTATCTCAAAAATCAATCAATTTCAAATAACCCACCTATCATGTTGCTAATTTGATGTCATGCAAATTGTGTCACTTTTCGTGACGCTCTTCAATTCATTCCAAGTACACTTCCAATCTTCGATCACATGGTCTGTTCATGTTTACTCTTTTGTATTCTTCTTTGATTTATAATTAACTAACTCACCTATTATCGTGCTAATTTGATGTCATGCAAATTGTGGCATCTCTTCAATTCGTTCCAAGTAGACGTCCAATCTTCGATCACGTAATCTATTCATGCTTATTCTAGTTTGTTCTTATTTTGCTGTCTCATGCATACGTATGATTTCAATGAACTTTATTGTAGGTGATTTGAAAATAGCCCTCGATCAAGTAGTAACAATGATAAATTGTGTTAAGAGTAAGCTAATAGATATACGTATATTTTCGAAGTTTTGTGAATCCATGGAAGCCGATCATTTGACACTGATCATCCACACTAAGGTCTACGTATTGCATAATAAAATTATGATCTTTTGTACAATGGATAGCAGCAAATAATATGATTTATTGGGTGATGATATTTGTTGATCAAAACTTGGTTTTGTGGAGGACATTTTTGTAATTCTTAATTATTTAAATTCAAGCATGCAAGAAGAACAAGAAAACATTCTCAGTTCTACTGATAACTTAAGCACTTCCAATGATAAAATTAATATGTGGAAGCAACGAGTGTTCCAAGGAAATCTCGAAATGTTTCCTTGCACATCAAAAACGTCTTTTAATTCCGAAATTTTAACGCTTATTGTTGATACTTAAATGAAAATCGAAATTATCTGATACCCTACATATCAGCGTCGATGGCAGAGGCTCGACGTTAGAACACAGAGTCGGTGGTAAGCCAAAATAGGCAGAAATAGGCCGACTATAAATAATTATGTATAGATACATAATCTAAGTGAAAATGCGATTTATTAAATAGACGCAAAATACACACGTTTAAAGGTCACATTAATATAATATGCGATTTATTTAGTTTTCTTAAGCTACAAGCAAATATACATAAGTGAGTAAATATTTATTTTATTATTTATTTTCGTTAAAGAAACTGAACACCTTAAAATTTTTGATATTATTCTCCATAAGTAATTTAGCATTTCAAATAAAATAACAAACAATTCACTTTTGTATAAATGTTGATTACGAGCTTTTATTTGTTTAATTATAAAATATATCGGTGGCGTATAATCTTTATAAACGTATACCTCGGAAGAAAACTATATTGCATCAGAATTAACATTTATGTAATACAAATAAACCTTAATCAGCATTTGTTTTATTATTCACCAAAATTTACAAACCCCCTTTAATTATGATAGTAAATTTAATAAATTATTTTATTGTCAACAATATAGTGTTTAAAATCTTGTTGCGTTTTATTTAAAGTTTGGCTTTATTCAAGCAAGGGTTCTAATATTTATTGTGTTTTTTAATTATAAAGTGTATATGTGTATTCTTATATTCTAAAACCCCCAAGTAATAAATTTATAAATTCTGTTTACGCTCTAACCTAATTATTACTTTCATTCCAATTCGATTGGATGTGTTTTATCTGCAAGTAGAATTCATATTACAAGTTGGGGCTCACACAATCCCATGTCACAATTTTACACTTGACAGAATTAGTTGATTAGCTATTGATCCGATGTTTTATATAAAATAAATAATAAGGAAACATGTTATAGACAGGATAATTTTAACTGATCAATAAGCTAGAGCCGTTTGATTTACAGCGTGCTTAAGAGAGAGAGAGCAGGAAAAATGTAATCATCATTGCTTTCTTATTCCATCGCACACTTCTCTTATGTTCTTTACATGGAAACTACTAAGGCAAGAAAAATATCTGCAACAAATGTCCGTTGTTGTACGAACAACATAGCAAACTTGAGATTTATTGCGTCGCCTGCGATATACATGTGACAGTATGTTTTTTGAATCCACCAAGGTGGGCCCCGCTTTTTTTAAAGCTCGGTGTTCGATTAATTACAATTTTGATTAGTGGTTTCACGAAATGGAATTGATAGAATCTATAAATCAGAGCAAATATATTGATATATAATAATCAGTTGCCAAACTGTTTATTTAAATATTTAAAGTTGTTGTTCAGGCCTATAAATGCATGTCTGTTTTTCTTTGGGCCTCAGTATGTTTTTATACAATATAGCTTCATTTCGTGAAATCATGTGACGGCGCTTAAAGATAGAATTCAATTACGGCGATACAATGGATAGTGGGAGGCGAAGCTGTAGCACCCTTAGCGGTTCCCACACTGCGGTGGAGAAGGGAAACGGAAGTCCAGCTGCACAAATTATTTCTAATCATCCAACATAAATATATTATATATATGGCAGTGAAATGGTCCCCAGTCCGGGACACCCCTTAAATGGGGAGAAAGTACTAAGAATCGCCCCATGTTATGAAATATAATGCAACACTAGAATTGAGACTTGGAATACACGTAGCTTATATATTATTGGGAAGCTTGCCAACTTAGATGCAGAAATGCACCCACTACAGATTAAGATCTTAGGACTTAGTGAAGTTAGATGGTCGAGTACAGGCTGTCTTAGAACGCAGCATTGAGTCCTCTATTATTCTGGAGGAGATGACGATGAACATCGACATGGCGTTGGTATACTTATCTTCGCCGAATTGGAGAAGGCCATAATTTATTTCATTCCACACTCTGAGGCCGAATAATGCTTCTCAAGCTCACTACACCTCATAGGGCCATGAATGTAATACATCTGAATGCCCCTAGTGACAAATCTGATGACGCAATATAAAAGTGATGCTCTACTATACAAGAAGCCATAAACTTGACGAAGAAAGGGGAAATTACAGTAGTGCTTGGTGATTTTAACGCCTCAATTTGTACGAGGGAGGAGGAGGAGATTATGTGTCTAGGCAATACGGCCTCGGATAAAACGGTTGGTGCAATTCTGCACAAAACATCAGCTTTCTGTAGTAAACACCTTCTTTAAGCAACATCGCCGAGAAGTGTAGAAGATCATCGAGGCAGAAACCAAATCAATTACATACTAATCAAAAGTCATCTGAAGAAATTTGTGAAATTGCAAAAAGATATACCGTCGTGATGAAATTACAAATGCGTCGTTTTGCTCGGAATCCACGCAGAAACAGGGCGCGTCAGCAGCTGATAAGCTGGAGGCCAGGTTAAAAGAAGTTTCCGGAGCAACTGGAATAGAAACTAAGAGGATAGCGATAAAGAAGGCTCTAATAGATACCCAAGAAAAAGATATGGGGTTCACGCGCTCTGACAAGAAAGAACCATTGATATAGAATGAAATTCTGCAGCTTACGGAAGAGAGATGCGGCGAAATAGAGGAGCTTCAGGCCAAACATGATTTGTTTAAAATTCACAAAAAATCAAACAACTAACAAACCGTCATCGTAAACAATACCGAGGCATATTAAAAGATAACAATAACAAAATCTTGATAAGCGTAGAGGAAATTCTAAAATATGGAAAAAATATGTTGAGAATCTGTTTTATGGCGCAAGGGCTGAACAACCACCAGAGAATAACGTAATCAACGAGGACAGCCCGAAAATTACAAAGGATGAGGTGCGAAGGGCGATTCTAATTCAGAAGAACGGAAAACCTGTGCGCACAGACAAAACGAATGCAGAGACATTTAAAGTTGATCGCCGAAACTGATGGTATAGGTATGCAACGTCTCATGGGCCTGTATAAGACATATATAAAGCTGGAATGATACGAAAAGACTGGTTGAAGTCGGTATTTGTAACCTTACCCAAAAAACGAATGCCTCCCATTGTGACGGCTATCGCATAATTAGCCTAATTTTCCACGTGCTGAAGGTATTCTTACGTATTATTCACACCAGCATATATGCTAAGCGTAGAAGGTCAGCGATGTACAGTTCGGATTAAGGAATGATATAGGCACCAGAAAAGCGATCTTTTCTTTAAACTTTCTCACACAATACTGTAAAGACAGGAATGCCAACGTGTATGCGTGTTTTATTGATTATCGAAAGGCATTTGATTGTGTATCACATCGAAAATTAGCTGATACCCTTAGAGACAACAATGTCGATGCAGGAGAGCTGCGTAGTATTACACAATTATACTGGAATCAAATGGCAGCAGTCAAAGTTGAAGAAAGCACATCTGAGGAAGTGGTGATAAGGAAAGGAGTCAGGCAAGGATGTGTCTTGTCGCCGCTCCTCTTCAACAGGCATTCCGAGACAGTGTTGAGGGAATTGAAGAAGTAGGAAATGGTATTAAAATCAATGGCAACTTAATCAACAATATTCGGTTTGCGCATGACTCAGTCATATTGGCAAGTAGCCTACCAACCATACAAAACATCATAGATCGCATTATTGATCATAGCTCATAATTCGGTTTGCATATGAATGTCGAGAAAACTAAAGTAGTGGTGTTCTCTAAAACATGGAAAAGAGCTATCATACGAATCAATGATTATAGAACAGGTGCCTTCCTTAAAATATCTTGGGATCCTTGTTAATGAAGACCTCAAAAAATAAATCGAGATCTGAATCTGCAAATACGCCCTCGTATGCTGCGATGCTATATGTTTCCCGTCCTTCACTACGGGGTAGAGAGTTGGACGCTTAGCCCATTGTTAGATAATCGATTAGAAGCATTCGAAATGTACCTGTATCGGCGAATGCTAAAAATATCATGGGGTAGAAAGTAAAACCAATGAAGAGGTACTCAGGAGGACGGGAAAGAATAAAAAAAACTGTTAAAAACCATATATAAGCGGAAGTTTCAATACATCGGGCATATTATGATAATATGATAATAGGCGAGCGCTAAAAAACTCTTCCACTCATCATAGAAGGAAAGATTGAGGGAAAAAGGTCGGTAGGAAGAAGAGAGAACTCCTGGTTAAAGGACCTAAGGCGTTGATACGGGTCGAGGGTCGGGGTCGTGATGAGCAAGTTGTATTGCCAACCTCCGTTAGGGAGACGGCGTAAGAAGAAGAATTTCAATAGCAGCAGCTTCTTGAGTTGCTGACAGTTTGGCTGTAAAGCCTAGCTAGTTGTTTGGAATAAAATTGTTTTCTTTCAAGAACTTTTTCTTTTATAATTAATTCGGATTAATTATCGGACATCAAATAGATTCAAACTTAAGCAAATAGATCGATTAAAAATTAAGGTTTGAAAAGAAGGTTCCAAAGCAAAACCACTTTTATCCACCCACGACGCCGGTACACAATCAACTATATCCAACGGACCAATCCATTACTGTTTCCAATGTAGAGGTTATGTTGCCATGTGCACTATATTTTTGTTACTCTGTAAAAGTACACGATATGATGTTTCTTTCAGGTTTTTTATTAAAATAAATCATTTTTATAACTGATTTGTTTTACAGAGTGGATAATTATGATTTGGGTGATGAAACCAACACAATGAGAAATTGCCAAGAAAAAACTATACACTCCATCAGGACGAGGTACGTTCATACGTGTGATATAAAGCCCTTACTACGTAACCGGGGAAAACAATAAAAGTTTTGAAAGCTCCAAACTTAGACCGATTGACGTGAAAATGTTCTGCGATGACTTTTATGAAACCTTCAACAAACTTGTGCAGGACAATTGCTTTATGCTTACAAACATTGGTTGTTAAAAGAAAGCGACCTGACCACGTGCATGTACTTGAGAGATCGGGTAAAGGTTTAGCACACATACATGGCAAACCTCTTATTTTATTACAAATAGTAATAAACAAAAATTACAATGGTGACAAAAAAATTTATTTCGATTTCAAAGGTCGGGGCTTATCGTCTAAAGTGAATCCTGAAGAAAAATTATTTAAAATCAAGGGAACAAGAGAGAGGAGGATACAGAATTAGTGAAAAATTCTACGAAAAGAAAAACAATGTGGTAAAACTTATTAAAAAGCTGAAAGGATGTGAGAGCCACTACGGAAGGAAAAAATATAAACGGTTATACCTTCATAACCTAAATTTATTAATGAACCACTACGTGTAAATAAAATATTTTTAACAATGAATTTAATCTTGGATTTAAATTACTATCGTTGGATGTATGTACACAATGTGCTTTTATTATTGAAAAAAATTAAAAAGGGACCCTGAAGGGTCCCCAGAAGTAGTAATGTTGATGACAGAAAAACGCGTACACAAACTGAGGGTTAAAGCGTTTATAGATTTCTAAGGGAACCAGTTGATGATGAAACAATTGCATATATTTTTAATTTGAAGCAAATTCAGTCGTTGCCTAAACCGCTGATACAAGAAGCTTTCGCATGAGGACCGATAATTTAGCTGACAAAGGTCGCATTGAGATTTTCGATGTTTTTCGACTACATTTTCTGAAGGTAACTGAATCATTACATCAGGAAAAAAATTATATTTATTTGCAGATGGGTGAATTGCCTAAAATAAAACGAACATCAATGTTCAGATGTTGTTTCACTTCCTCTTAAAATCTTACCCAAATGGGGGGAACTTTTTCAGCATAAAACAGACTGGTAATAATTATATAAACAAAGCAAGGAACTAAAGTAAGATTTTCTGTGAGGCGCTGACCAATTAATGATAAACAAATAGAATTTTTACCTGACAAGCTCTAAAGGATGGAAACAACGATACGTCAAATACTTGAAATTTTCCTGTTGGACTGCGTCACTAGCTAATTACATGAATACACCTGGTGTTCACGTTACAACCGTGATTCATAGGAAACGCTACTCCGAGGTAGACGTCCAGCTTTGCCCGGTTTTCCAGCCTGACAAGGGACCAAGTTGCACGTGGCGAAAAAAATCGAAAAAAACAGGCTCCAACGATTACGAATCAGACGAGAGTTGAATGACCATCAATCGTTGAAATATCCTCTAGTAATCCATCCGGATCAACCGAATCCGTTAATAGAGCTTCCCAATTGCACTTTTAATCTCATATATCTCAAAACGGACTTTTTTAATTTATTTGTATATTATTAATACATTACGTTAATTATAGCTTAGTTAATTATTTAGTTAGCCATAATTTGGCTTGTACTGCTTTCAGACTATGAACCAAAAAGAACCCACGTTGCGTAGAAATTGCCAAATAGCCTCCATCTGTTCCACCATTCTAGCCTCATATCACGAACAAAGGTACGATTCCGCAATGCCATTTCCTTACAACAACACTAAATTTACAGGTCTTAGATCGGCTAGAAATCGACAATTAATTCGAGCAGGGATATAATAATCGCCGTTAAAACTCCTAAATCCGGAGAAGACATTACTAAGTTTAATTTTAATTCATTATTTTCAACTCTAAAGTAAACCAGTCATATATGACTTGCGCAGTAGTACTCGCTACATGCATTAGTTTCATACAAGCGTGCAGTCCGCATACAGCATCAGCCACCAGTGCCACTACAGATTCCTGTAAACCTCAGTCAGTCATAATAAACAGCTGGTAAAACGAACGTAACCTGACATTGAACAGAAACATAACATTAGCAAGCAAAGCAAAGACAGCTCGGACAATAATAGATTAACCAGTAGATTAATATTGTAGATTAAATATCGCTTGTTTATCTTGTTCGTGGGCACAGGTTTCTCCCAACCGATCGCGTTTTCAGCCGAGTTAAAAAAAACTGAGAAATATCAACCATTCTTTCACCGCACGCATACGTTACTGTATACAGGGAGACTGGAGAAGTCAAAAAACTAGATGAAGATTGGTTTTTGTTCGACACCAAATCCTTCCAAATCCTAAATAGGCACTATGAAAAGGATTATTTTTAAACAATTCAAAACAATTATTCCGTATCCTATAAAGCAATGGAAAACTACAGCTTTGGAGATGAAGAAGCTGTTTACAAACCACCATTCAAATATGGTTTCTCAGGAAAGTCAGCTGCACAGATTATCCTTCCAAATCTTTTCCTTTCGCAACCAATTTCCAATGAAGAAATTGTCGATGTCAAAAAACTTCTCACCCTTATGTTTGGAGAAAACAAGGAAAGTACTGAAAAACTCTTCATTAATTGGCACCGAAATGTTTTGAACCGACAAGCACCAAGTTAATTGGAAAAAGATGAGACAATCTGCGACCTGTTTAGTTCCACAAATTGCAAATCACATTTAATTTTTGATTAATTAAACATAAACGATATATTTTTAAATTAATGAAAGATGTTAATTTGAAACTGATGTGTAACATATATGAGAGATCAAGTTAGAAAAAATTACCGATGAATCGCGGGTGGATGGCCATTTCTGCTATCAGGTAGCAAGCTTGTTGAAAACTTGTGAAAGGTGTGTTAAAGGGTTCGAACTTTGATTGTTAAAGTCCCCTTTCTATTAAGACCACTGCAGAGGTAACTTTGGCCATCTTTAAGATGGTCCGATGCTTCTCAGAAAGAACCCCAATGCAAGTATTATACGGGGTGTACTTTGATTGTGGTGTGGAAAAAAGACTGAGACTGTCAGAGATTATGTGGAAAAGAGGAGGAATGATGAGAGCATTTAATGGTGAATGGTGTGATGTATAAAGAGAGTAAATAAACGTATTTGGGACCAGAAATTGAGGGAAATAAAGTCATAAAAAGTCTGTTATCGGTCACAAACCGCTGGTTGCCGCAAAATAAATAAATATTTTCTTATGTTGGATATTTTCGTAATTTCTGTTTTTGAAAGTTCACAAATGACCAAAGCAACTTATAATAATCATCAACTAATTAATTCCAAGAAAGAATATCGGCACTCAACATTATTTTAGTTCACTAGAAATTAAAAAAATAAATAAATAAAGCAATAATTAATAAATGACATAGTATAATTAAACAAATAAATGTGGTGAATAACCAGAGAATTTTCGCGAAAATATCGAATGATGCAACAAGGTATAGAGATATATTGAAGGGAGGTCGTTCTAACTGGAGTAGTATGCAATATAAAATGCCTATATTCAGATGGTTCGTTTCCTGTACAGAAACGGTCATTAATGTTCCAAATATTCGAAGTAGTTTATGGCTTCCGTACACGTGCGCTTATTTTAGACGTAATTGTTTCAAACATTTTATTAACACATAGGCGGTGACCAAAATAACATTTCATATGTATGTATAACTTTGATAGCGAATTTTAAGGAGAATTTTTTCTGGTCGCGTAACGTTCTTCTATGGCTTCCTAGTTCCAACGGATAATCTTAATGATATCAACGAAACTTTGCATTTGTTATCTTCCAACCAAAAATTTTAATGGATTAACGACTTAGAAAACCGTTTCTATTTTTGACTTCTTGTTCATGTGAAGTTCATGTTGGTGTACATTATGTACACCAACATGCACATGTACATTATATACTGTTTATGTACACCAAGAGTTTGATATAAAAAGGCTCAGCACCAGCATACCTCAGCACCAGCTAGACGCATTTTGAGCTTTCTGCTGGTTGATTTCGAGCGAGCGTTTCGCACGTTTCAACATAATCCTTAAATGGTCAAACCTAGCTTTTGCACAGCGAGCATATTCGTAGTATTAAGAACGGTTTACTCAACAAGTGCCTACAAGTCGCTTATTGTATTTAAATTTAATTCAACTAAGTCAGTAAGAAATTCTATAAATATCAGATTATGTAAATGTACTCCATTATCAATTTGCAGCTTAACCTTTCGATATCCCATAAATATTTTGTAAACCATTTCCTGCAATATCTATGTCTTCAATACGAAAACGAGGAGCTCAACGTCAGAGGAAGAGAGGGGGCAACCGTCAAACGCACCGAGACAATGACGATGACAGAGACCCCACCCCAGAGAGGCACAAAACTACGTAATTATATACAAATAATAATAAGTGTTCGTTTATTAGCATTATTTTGCATTTAGTTTACTTTGCAGTAGTGGGCACGTTTATTCTTTCTGCCTTGAATACATTTTTAATTCCTAGTGTTATTTCTCTGGTAAATTTTTACTTTAATTATAATCTGGTTGTACATATCAATTAAAATAATTCACCTGATCACAATTTTGATCCTGATATGAACTACAAGATTCTACATTTGATGGATAAAGGCCCAAAACTTAATCTTGCCGAGAATTTGGAAATAATTTTTTCTAAAACTTTTTCAGATAATTTGAATGATTAAGGAAACTTTCCAGCCGTTGAATTTACTTTGCTTCATTGATAAAAACACACAGGCTCATCATAATTTGTAAGAGATGTTAATTAGTCCAAAAATAGTATTTCAGTTGTTGGAATGTTGTTATAGAAGCGAATCTTTAAATTAGATCTACTATAGGAATTATTTCAAGTTAATTAAAAACACATCGCATATGTCGACCATCA
>WYDF02015624.1:0-13430 GCA_009867245.2 Adranes taylori
TGTCAAAACTATTAAAATACATATTTAATAATTGAATTAACGTAGGTCATTTTTATGTGCTGATATTGCTTTATTTTTCTACGTAATCAATTTTACATGTCTAGTAATGAATTTTAATTAGAACAGATATTTAAAAAGAAAATTAATTTGTGATCATCCATTTGCACTACAATAAATTAATTTAAAAAAAATGATTAACCATGGTTAAGTACAAAAAGAAATGTATATATTGACAACGGCTCCACCAATGCCAGAAATATATCTACCGAGTGCCCGAAGTTTTTTAGTAATTTTGAAATCCCTAAACATCGAATGCAGTCTCGTAATAATTAACACATTGAATTTATCAAAAATTTCTATTGTATGAAATCACTGTAATAATGGCGGAATTACAGTGCTAACGGCTTATACTGGAGATAATTCAGAGGTGGTTAGTGTTGCTTTAAAAAGCCCCTAATTACTAATTGTTTGAATGAGTAGCCAACTAATTGCATTATCTCACAGTTGATTGTTAGAAACTGCATTTACAATGTAAATAAGATCTAATGTAGTACTATAAGCATACAACTATACAAAGTTATATTCAAACAAACGGATTTCAGATTGTTTAAAATAAGCCGCGGTGGCTGCATGGTATAGAACGTTGGTTTAGTAGACCAACGTACTGATACTTAATGCTTGTAGGGGATATTGACAACGGCTCTACCAATGACAGAAATGTATCTACCCTGTGCCCGACTTCTTTAAGCAATTTTGAAATCTAAAAGTCGAATGCAGTTTCGTAATTATTAATTTATGAAGAAATGTAAATAACCTATAAAAAAAATAGTTATTCAGTACTATTAAAAAACGAACTAATCATATAGGTGGGCATTGTCGTTTAATGACACAACTACATTAATTATTATTTAGATTAAGCAGGTTTTCTTCAAAAAATGTGTAACAAATATGAGAGACTAACAAATTAGAAAAAAATCCGATGAACCGCGGGTGGATGGCAATTTCTGCTCTAAGGTATTAAGCTTTATCAACACCCTTATTTTTCATATCATCCTTGTATGTGAATAACTAAATACACACTAACTCTGTACCTATTACATCGGATAAATATTATTTTTATTAAATCTTCTCTATATGTTTAAAATCTGTTGGTCGACATGTGCAAGGTTTGCTGCGTTCATTTTGAATTATTCCTATATTAGATCTTATTTTAATGATCTGTTTGTAGAAGATTATTCCAACAAATGAGTACTATCCTACTTATTGTAGAGAAATCAGTTTTTTATGATGTTAGCGAGTATTCAATGCAGCTAAGTGCACAACTGAACACACATGAAACGGACTATGGAGCCACGTCGTTACTAACACCACTAGTTTCTCCTTGCACGTATACGAGCGCCATATGCTAGCAAATTATAACTAATCATATGAATGGGTATCGTCGTTTAATGACACAACTTTATTATTATTTATATTAAGCATCCTTTTCAAAAAATGTGTAACAAATATGAGAGACTAACAAATTAGCAAAAAAACCCGATGAACCGAGTGTGGATGGTAATTTCTGCTCTAAGGTTTTAAGCTTTATCAACACCCTTATTTTCAGAACGTCCTTGTATGTGAATAACTGAATACACACTAACTCTGTATCTGAACATATTACATCGGATAAATATTATTTTTATTAAATCTTCTCTATATGTATAAAGTCTGTTGGTCGACATGTGCAAGGTTTGCTGCGTTAATTTTGAATTATTCCTATATTAGATCTGATTTTAACGATCTGTTTTTACAAGATTATTCTAACAAATGAGTACTACCCTACTTATTGTAGAGAAATCAGTTTTTTATGATATTAGCGAGTATTCAAAGCAGCTAAGTGCATAACTGAACACACATGAAACGGACTATGGAGCCACATCTTTACTAACACCACTGGTTTCACTTTGTTCATATAAGAGACCCGCATATTTGCATATTATAATTAATCATATGGATGGATATCGTCGTTTAATGACACAACTACATTAATTAATTATTATTTATATTAAGCAGGTCCTCTTAAAAAAATGTGTAACAAATATGAGAGACTAACAAATTAGCAAAAAATCCGATGAACCGCGTGTGGATGGTAATTTCTGCTCTAAGGTATTAAGCTTTATCAACACCCTTATTTTTCAGAACGTCCTTGTATGTGAATAACTGAATACACGCTACCTCTGTATCTGAACCGATTACATCAGATAAATATTATTTTTATTAAGTCTTCTAAATATGTTTAAAGTCTGTTGGTCGACATATGCAAGGTGTTTTGCGTGAATTTTGAATTATTCCTATATTAGATCTGATTTCCTATATTAGATTTGAGATCTAAGTAGATCTCTCATATTTGTTACACATTTTTCGAAGACTAAATAATAATCTAATCTAAATAATAATTAAAAAAGTTTGAGCCCGAAAAAGCATAAACCTCCCATATATTTGAATCCCAAAAATTCTAAACCTCAGCGTTTAACAAGTGGCATTTTAAAATTAGACAAACGAAAAAAGTATTTAAAAAAATTACAATTCTAGCAGAAAAGTGTTAAATTAGGTAAAATATGCAATTATTACTATAAATATGCAAAAAACTTGAAAATAGTGTATTCATACATATTTTGCATATTGCATATAATTCGATCTCTACTCATAAATGTTTGTGTTCTATATGTATGCTCTCATATTAGTTTTTATCATTTAATTCTCTTGATTATATAATTGGTCAGCACGTTTTAATAAAATAATAAATATTTTCTTAACCAAATTGAAATGCTTTTAACACTACAGTGGTCGCGACAATATTATATTATCGCGTGCTTCTCATGTTGATTAGATAGCCTAGCGCCAGACTATATTTATATATTAATTATATTTAAATTACAATATTTGGATAAAACACTTAATAAAGTGATTTAATTTATTCGTTTCCTTTAAAAAAATTGTAAATTTCGAAAAATTATAAAGAAAATGAAAGCTGTTTTCTAGAATTTTTCGATCAAAACATCATGCATTTTAAGTGGTAGTCATAGTGAAGTTGTTGGTTTCTTTTATAATTGTCAGATAAAAAACCAAAATAATCACCTTTTTGTGTAAAAACAAAATAATCTAAAAACAAAATATATAAATGAAAAAACAAAATAATCTTTTTTTTGTGCAGTAAAAACATTTTTTTATCTACAAATGAAAGTGATCTTAATTACGCTATTCACTATCATACTGTTTTATTTTATTCTGGTTGTAACACCTAATGCTCCTGCAAGAGATTTCAGTGGTGAGGAAAAAAGTGGTTGATCTATGTTATTATTATAAGTACAGAAATATATATCTATAGGTAAACACATATATGTATACGCAATAACGGGGTAATATAATAAGATTCATTACCACAAATATTTATAGTCCGTAGATATGAATCGACTCGCGAATTTAATTGACTAACAATGTATAGATGCTACTAATAATCAAACTTTGTTACAATGATTCCATTAGTTACAAGTGCGCAAGTAAAAATGGAGAACTAGAAATAATTTGAGTTTTGTTATTATTTTGTTCTTCAGATTGGATCGTGACTTCTCTTTTAACTCCTCAGTTTCGCATGCTTGAATTAAATGGTTGAATGGTGGATGGTTAGTGAAGATATTGTGGTTCGAAGTAATACCACAAGACGTGTTGTTCACGGGTTATTGCCTAGAGTGGGTTGTAAAGGCACTTCGCCTGGAGGTGTGGGAGGAACCGGCAAAGCAGGGGCTATAGCAGGGGCAAAGTAACCAATAGGAAAATTGCCTTTAGCATCCCAAAAAGCAGTCGCCATCACCTTACAAGGCGATCTTTGCCTTCTTTGGTGGACCTTCGCCGCATTTTCTCCACTGCTATGACTGCTCCTTCTTCTCCGGGGTGTAGCAATGTACCTACGTTTCATCAACAGTGACGTATCGGTGAAATAATCCTTCGGATTACGTTTTATCTTCGCCAATAGCTTCTCCAAATCCGTCACACCTGTGCGTTTTTAGTCGATACTGAGTAAATGCGGACGCATCGCGAGTTGATATGTTTGCAGCCTCTGCTAGCTCACGGATTTTGATTTGACGGTTTGCCATAAGCATATCATGGATTTTGTTGACGATTTCTCGTGTAATGTCGATATTTGAGGGCACTGCGTGGTCACCATCAAAAACACTCCTACGACCACGAATAAATTCAGCATTATAAGATTTAACTGTTGCTAGCGACGGCGCAGATTTGCCATTAACAGCATCCAATAGGGCTTTGATTTCTATATTGTTTTTCCCTTTCTTATGAAGGATTTAGTCACTGAAGGTTTATCGACTTTTTCTATTTTTCACAAAACACAAAAGTTATTTGCTTGCGACGGCTGTAAAAACCAAACTAATTTTTCACAGACGTTTCAAATTTTGACGAACGTCATGTGTTGGATGGCAGATGTCAAAACTAGTATGGCGTTGTTTTCACGTAACTCCATTTATCGAAGGCTAGGTTTATGTCAAACCACTCTCATATATTCCAAGTTTCCGACAAAATAGAATCCTTTTTTAATAAACTAGAATTTTGAAAGTACCAACATGACGTTTTTGAAACATTACACGATTGTCCCTCTTAAAAAGATATTCAGGAATCTCACGAAATTAGGAGTCAATTTATATGAGTTCTGAATGAACTTAATACAGGCAGCTTTGAAAAATATTTTCCCAAAAATATTATTAAGTACACATCGAAATACCATTAACGCCCCGCTTATAGAAGCAAACAACTTAACTCACGATCAGAAACCTGAGCAAAAGGCAAGACCCACGTTACAGGGGTTTGCATAAGTGATAAAAATAAAAATGTCTCTGGGGTCATAAAGGGAATGTCGTGGGAGGTGCGTGGAGTTATGGGGTCAAGGGGTCATAGAATTATTGCAGAGCAGGCTTTGCATTAAACATTAGAGATATAATGTATGGTTTAAGTTAATATACAATTATCAATGCGAATATAAAAGCCGACGGGATTTCCACATTCAAGCTATGTCCTCATTCCGTACGCTATGTCCGTACGCTATGTTCACATTCATGCGCTAAACACATTCTTCAGAAGCATGCATTTCGCGCATGCTATCAGTTGTCCACACTTGTTCACTAGAGTGAGTGAGCGTTTTCATCATCAGGAAGATGGATGACACGTCGTTATTTGCTATTATAAGTGCAGCATCCTTTATTTAAAAAAAGCGAGTAACAAAAGAGAAAAAAGCGACCGATGTGGGCAAAGCAATTCCTGTAAAAAAGTTATGTTGGTCTGCTTAAAGAGCTTCAGATTGATAATGGGTTGTTTAGTTATTTTATCCGGATGTCAGATGACAACTTTTTCAAAGTGCTGAGAATGATCGAACCAGTTAATTCAGGAAAAAATAACTTTCGAAATTCAATTTCTCCTGAAATTAGGCTAGCAATTGCACTGATATTTCTTGATTCCGGCGATTCACTAACGTCTTTATCATATTTATTCACAGCAAGCATACCAAAAATGCTACCAGACGTTTTAAAGGCCCCAGTAGTTACTAAATAGTCATCGCTATTACTGTTGAGTGATTGAACGGGCGCCAAAAGGCCTGAAGTACTTAGGTTCGTGGACCGTGGAGAAAAGGCATTACAATTCAATTCTTCCATTTCCAAACCAAACAGAAACTTGTTGATGCAATTTTGAGCAATCGCTTGATTGCGATGGTTCAACTTCTTAACTTTAGCAGCTACCATTTGCTCGAAAATATCAAATTCGTTTTTATTGGTAAAGTGGTTGGTAGCTACTTTCACGAAATGGCGACTTTTTATTTCTGAATGGAAGCTTGCCTGAGTACCAAAATTAATACATATCATTCATGTGATGTGCACAGAAAGTTGAAAGTATATCTATGTACGTTGGATGTGCATGCGCTGTGCGATGCGCCACGTAAAATGACGTCATTCAACGCATAAGAGGCAAGCAATAACGCAAGCTTCACGTTCATCACTCCTGGTCACATGCCGAAAGGGAATAGGAAAGGGAAATCCTACGAGTGGGGACATAGCTATAGAGAGAGTGTTAGCAAATTCAAAGCTAGGATCCAAAGAAATTAGGATCAACGTGATATTCCAAAGAAATTAGGATTCGTATGTAAAAACCTAGATCCACATTCAAGGAAATGAAAATATGTTTTGCAGTCATAATCTTAACATGCGAACAAGATTGTTGAGGTGTTTTGTTTTTCATTACTGTTATATGGAGTAGAAACAGGGATACAATCAAAATACAAGCGTGCTCCTTCATACTATATTGTCACATTCCATTTTGGAGGAGAGGGTTGCACTCTGATGTGACATTGGTGAGAGCCGAGATTTTTTTATGGGTTGTGTAGCCTTCTTGCTCTCACCTTAGAGGTACTTATATCAATTATTGTTTTATAAAAATGCGCTTTGTTTTAGTACCTGCTGTAATTTATTTTTTACTAAATAAAGTTATTAGTTTCGTAGTTTCGTACTTTGTCAAAGTAAGTGATATATAATAGTGCTTACGACGTTTTTCACATATATAAAATATGAACGTTCTAATTATAATCCTCTTGTCTCCCAATAGAATTTAAAATAAAACACTAGACTGGACCATTGCTAATGTGGGCCTACCTTTCAAGATTTACTGTAACTATATAATTACTGTAGATGCTGTAGCTACATATCACATATAGATACATAATTAATGGCAACGTCAACCCTTAGCACTAGTCGATAGTCTCTATAGTTCAGGAAGCAAAATGAAATAGTCTTTTAACTTAAATAACTGTATTGATACCTTTCAGAAACACCATGTATACTAATAAAATAAAATGTTAGCCATATCTAAATATTGCTGAACACTAACTCACTCGCAATGGCTTATATCAATATCAGTTTGTTTCTCAACTAATTATTAATAAAGTTACTTACAGTTTCTTTTGTAGTTTCTTCACAAAATTATTTTATAATTATGCACAGTTGCTTTAAATAATCCGTTTTCGACTGGTATTAATTTATGTTTATAACTAAACTGATTACTTTCATGGATTTTACATTAAAAAATTAGATCGACATAGCTACTGCTTAGTTAATACGCGAATCTCCTTTGTGTAGAACGTATGGACGGATTCCGGTTAACTAAATTCCCATTCTAATTACATGGATTATCCATACTAATTTTTCCCTTATGATCAATTATATTTATCTAATGTAGTTTGTTCCGATCAGCTTTGAATCATACTATACTAATTGTCTTTAGTTTTGATGAATTTTCTGCTAGCCATAATGGGTCTTTACATATTAACTGCCGAGGTCTTTACGCACACATTGCTTCACATGTCACGCTATTACCCCTGCTCGATTATTCAGATTGATTCTCAGCGATAGCGATACTATTAATTACCCAATCAGAACGACTCCCCGCTCTTACCTATACTTTGTATGATTTAGTGCACCGACGTCACTAATTTTATTTCTTCCGTCGGCACGAGAATTGATATTCTCAGGGTAAAGTTGTTACACGTTTGTTTGAACTTAGACAATGTGTTTGTTGAGAACCATCCTTTTTGATTTTTGTTTAAAATGATGACCATGAATGGCTTCAAAGATTTTCTCCGATATCTTGCTCCGATACGTTTCAAATTTAAAACAACTAAATTTGACTTTTCAGAAGAGCAGAGAAACTAAACTACAAGATTCCGGCAAAATACATTCTTTGGTTAATAAACAGAATTTTGAAAAGTATGTATTGAAGATAACCAACCTGGAGTTTCTGAAACACTGTATCATTGTCTCTCTGAAACGAATGTTCACGTATCTCAAGAAATTAAGAGACAAATTATAGAACTTCCGAATGGACTTAAGGCAGGTAGCTTTCGAAAAATACTTTTCCAAAAATATTATTCAGTATTTGTGTTACACACCAGAACACTATTAAGGTTTCGCTTATAGAAGATCAGGACAGATCAATGACGAAAAAGTAAGACCGGCGTTAACGGGGTTTGCATAATTGGTAAAAATAAAAATCTCTCTGGAGTCATAATAGGGATGTGGTAGGGGTACGTGGAGCTGTGATAATAAGTCAAGGAGTAACGCAAGTAAACAAAAGCTGAGAAACGCTCCTGTGGGTCATCAGAGAATAGAATTGTTTGCCCAGCAGGCTTTGCATTAAAAGTCAGACAAAGTATATGGTTTTTAATAAAAATCCTATTTCCAATCCGAATATAAAAGGCGATGGGATTCTATTACAGACAGTGTTAGCAAAGTGATAGCTACGATGTCAACGGGTCATTCCAAAGAAATTAGGATCCGTATAGAAAAACCTAGATTTATGTACAAGAAAATGAAAATATGTTATGCAGTCATAATCCTAATATCCGAGCAAGATTGTTGAGGTGGTTTATGTTTTTTTTTTCATTGAAAATACGAGAAAACAGTGAAAATACGTAAGCTGGAGTAATTTGGCCTCATAGTGCAGCTTTCGGAAAGATACGGTTTACTCAAACTTGTTTTAGAAGACAAAATAGAAGACCTCGTAGGGGAAGAAAGTTCTGGTTGAAGAACTTGAGACAATGTTTTAACCAGAGCAGAATATTTCGTTTTAGATTGGCAGTTAAGATAACAATACTGGTGGCTAATGTTAGTTGAACGAATAGTACAAGAGGAAAAAGATTCATAAAGCTGTTTTGTAGAAAAGAAGATGTGTACCAGTTAGTAAAAATTTTCAAATGAAAAATATTTTGTCACTCATACTGTATATATGTACTTCACATAAGGACTACGCTGACGCCTTGTTCAAGCAGATCGCATTGTGAGGTTATATACAAGAGCACGAACAAAACGCGTAAACAAGAAGAAAGAAAGGACGCTTGGGTAGGACGTATTGGAAATGAGAACATGCCAAGACGTGCTCTATTCGGGATAAAAAATAGCGTTGTCCTGTTTTGCTTGTTTCTCTCTGCGGTTATTGTTCTACATGCTTTGTTTGGATTCAAAATGTGATGAAGCTTTTTCCACAAATAATGTTAGAGCTAGCAAAAGAAACGGATGCGTTGTTTTACGTTTGAAACATATCATTAATGAGAGTATAAAATTTATATTTAAAGCATGTTTTTCACGCCTTTGTATGTGATATTATTTTATCTTCCAAGATGGTCCATGACCCAAATGTAAACACGTGGCCGGATTGATTGTAAACAAAAAAGCACGTGGTGAAGCTCATGTGGTGACACGCCGTGATGTGCGTTATGTATCACTTTATGTTTAAAATAACCATTTGGTATCGACAGTGAAAACTTTCACACGTTTACTTTTGCTTCTAGATTTCCGTATCTTCCCGTGAACAAATCATATGTTTTAGATCCAGTCTGGACATTAAAATCTCCCATCGTGACTACTTCGTTTTGTTGCTGTATTTTACTTAATATATCCGTAAGCTGGTGTATGTGCTTACATTTCGTTCAATGCTACACTGCGCTGTCTACAGTAGCGGTAATTCCTTTTACTTTGATATCGTTAATCAACCACTTCATATGGATCGTTATATATCGCTCTTTTAGTTTTCTCGAAGACTTTAATATAGTTCTTCAAGTTTTGTGCACAAGTATCAAAATCCACACTTTGCTCTCCTGTTCTTTTTAATCTCGTCAAGTACTCCTATGCCAATTTTTTTGCTTATTGATTCCCTCAGAGATTTCTGTAGTTTAAGTTGCAATTCCTTGCACGTTTCACATGGCAAAATTCAAATCCTTTTTAATCCTGGTACTTTCAAAGCGTATTTTTAATATTATTTGTATTTAAGAAGTATTACGGTTATTGGAGCTCAAACTTAACTTTATAACCTGGAGAAGTAGCGACTTAGATATCAAAGTTTTCCACGCTTACACTGATTGTTTTCCTGAATTATAGAGATCAGTCCTCTCTATTTAGGTTGTTCTTTCACACCACAAGTCCGAAATATTCTACATTTCCTCTTGCAGACCGTTGGCTAGTTTTCATCCTACAATCCGGAACTTGGGCCCTTACTTCTTGATATCAATCGGGTCAGTTGAAATAGGTTTTTTAGGAGATTGTTATTGCTGCCCCTTCTCATTTCAGCACGAATAAAATGTATCCTTCATTAATTCTTTAAAAGCTAATAATGAAATCGACATTAATTTTTTTTAAATAGCTAAATATAAAATTAATTTCTGGAAAACTATAAATCTCTGCCCTCTAAACTGTGTGTAGGATTCATCATTATGTACAACCCAAATCATTTGGTTTTTAACCGCACTTGAGATTAGAGTTTCCTTACTGTATAAACGGATGGTTAACAAAAAACTTACTCTTTTCCGGCATTGTAACTAGAAGGTAGTCTAGTAGTCTAGGTTGAGTTAAATGCACAGTTTAATGCTAATTAGATAAATCTCAATTTTTATTAAAATACTCAGTCTTTATATACTATAATTAAATAATAGCATATATGTCATTTCTACCTAAATAAGTGATATGTGTATAGTGTGTCTTTGTTAGTGCACACCTATGTGTTTACATTATTTAATCTATGAATGCACGAATTACTATATAAGAAATTACGATACAATCGTATTAAAGTTGCAGTTCGGTTAGTGCAAACTTATTTAATATGTACTTATCTGATTTAGAATCAACGTTAAAGAAAGGACAAGGTGGAGGAGTGATGTTAGGAAACGAGAGATATGGTCGCTAGGATCATCGCATTTGACCTAGAAATCTCAAACATCAAACGTTCATTGCTTTTTAATTGTTTTCATATTGTTGCCACTTTTACATCTAATTTTGTTAAATAGTTTTATAACAAATTTTATAGATATAATAATTTGATATTTTATGTAAATAAAAATTAATCAAACTTTAATATAATTAATATTTGTATATTATTTCCATGTCCTAACTTGAACATACTGCCACGTCAGATTGCAGTGATTGATGTTCGAATTTCTGAGGCGTAGGAGGGACTTCTTGCCGCTCGATGATAGTGCCGCTAGAGCGCAGGCGCTTCTTCTGCAGCATTGTCCAATATTTAATGATAGTCAATCCTCCAACCAATGATCCAAGGAAGATCCATGATGACCCATGTGACTTCACGTAATGCCAGATAGATTGATGAAACTTTTGATTTATATTCTTCTTTGCTTCTTACGTGGATGAGAGCGTCTCCTATGATATCAGTCGCCTCCTCTTAACTGACGTCAGATTGACTGATAGTATTGTTGATTATCTCGAGCTCAAAATTATTGACTACAGGAATATTTAGTTTCTGCTGAGGACGGATTATTGTTGTCGAAGTATGTATCTGACATTCATGATTGGTATGATTTCTGAATCATAAATTCTTATCTGTTCTCGTTCTCCACCACATATGACGAACATGACTCAGGTATTGAACATCCATGAGTTTGCAGTTACCATTTTTCTCCAAGTGGTCGTTGTTAACTGATACGGCTTTCGAAGACATGTTGACCACTGTGGAGTGTTGTAAAGTGCATCTATGACACAGTGATTATTGACTCCTCTGTTCTTTATTGATTCTGTACTACACAAATAACTGGTGCTAGTAGTTACCCAATAATCATGCAGCTGGGCGTATGTTAATTGAAACTATAGCTAAACATTATTATTCACCGCTACTACTGGTTTGGGTAGGTCCACAATGGTGTACGAATTGATTTGCTGTAGAATTGGTGTGATACTAGTCAGGTTGAATGCTACCGTATCGATTTTTGGAAAGTATTCGTACACAGTGGTCTCCATTCCGATTCAGGTTGTTTTCTGTTATTAATTTGTCCATTATTCTCACTTCTGGCGGTAGTGCAGCATTGGCTTCTACTATTCTCTTGAGAATAAAGCTGGTGATAGACAGTCATAAATGTTGATGGCTGCTAATCCTTTTTAATGATTCTGTAATTCATTCGCCATATATTCAGCGATCATATACGCATTTAGCATATGAATATTTACGTCATTCATTTTTACTTGTAACATTGTACTTCGTTTACCGTTACTAATCCTTGGTTCAATTTAGCTCTGAACCTTTCTAGTTTGGAAGCTATTTGTTGTTCCATGATTTATTGCGGCGACGGTTGGTAACATGATTTTTGATTGCTCACCTGTTATGTCCATTAGCCGTTGTTAATTTTGATCCAGGTTTCTTATATCGTATTTTACTCCAAAGATTGGGGTAAGTATATTAAGAAGCATTTTCTTCTTTTACGGTGCGTCGTAAATAACTCAGGTTCTCAAACTTCTGTAATTGTTGTTCTACCTAAAGGTTTAATTCAGAGCAGTGTGCTTCAGATGATATGTCTTGAGCATTGTCACAACTTTCCTTGAATTCTTGGACAAATGAAATAATCGTAGCCTTGTCTGGTACGAATTTTGTTGCTGAATATTCCATTTCAATCTGAAGGATACCTCTGGCAGCATGGGCCACTCCTATGGCTTCTCCATATATTTCTTTTTTCGGATATTGAATGCTGAAATTCCCCTTAGCTGCCATTATCCAATTCAGCATGGTAACAATTAATATGATCCATTGATACGGTGTAGATGAAGTTCTCCATGGTTATAATTTGTAATCTTCAGGCTGGTGGCTTGGAGTAACTTCTGTTTCATCTCCTACTGGAAGAGAAATCAATTTAGTTATTGGTCATTTGTTCTTCCTCCTCCGGCCTTTTGGATTGTAACGAAACGTATTTTCCATCCGCTCGTTTCTTGCGATGAGCCTCCCTGGATTATTTCCTAATCGTCGTAAAATTTACGTCGACAAATGGATTTTTCTTACGAAAATACAAACAGCCGCATTGCGCTTCCGTCCCTCGCCCCTCCCTCAGGTGATTCAAAGGTAAAAATTATTCTGTGACTACATTTTCATTCGATTATTGAAATATTCGTGCCTCCGATGAACTTAAATATTGATGTATATAATAAACAAATAAAATGGATAAAATTGAACTTATAATAAACAAAATTTTTATCACCATTGGTATAATTCCAAACAAATAAGGATAATAATTCCAAAAAGTTAGAAATTCCAAAAATTAATTAATTTATTTGAATCTGTATGATTGATGCAAATTCCAAAAACAATTTATTTCCTTTTATATTCTCTCTCTCCTCGGTCCTATTACTCTCACAATGGTTTGGTGGCACTATGCTTCTACCATTTTTGTAGAAATTTTCCACTCCTCTCTGTTCTGGGCTAGTTCTGTGGCCACGTGCAGAGAATGTCCAGTCAAGCTTGTGATTTCGTCTACCCATCGGGTTGGAGATTTTCCTCGTGACCTTCGTCCGTCAACTTTGCCTTGAACCACCAGCTTTTCTAAAGCATCCGGTCTTCTGGAGACGTGC
>WYDF02015646.1:0-13430 GCA_009867245.2 Adranes taylori
AGCTTACAGATGTTCTTGGTACCAGAGGAGAAGTTTCTTCGAAGGACCTTCAAACTTTTGTTGTTTTCAATAACCTTATATATCATATACTAAAATGACATATCCTGACATATCCATATCCAGACATATCATATACTAAAATGGGATCGACAGATGCATATGCATGGAAGTAATTATAACTTGTATAGATCTTGATCTTGTATAGATGTATAGATCTTGTATAGAGATGTATAGATCCGACAAAGTAAACGAACTATTGCATTTAATCCGTACAATTCCAGAGTTTTATGGATTGATTACTGGACTTGAACTGGACTTGAATATTAGAGCTATTCCCTTGTCTAATGAGAAAAGTATCGTTTACCGGGAGTGATTCTCAAAGATTGTATTAAGATAGGAGTTAGGTTTATAAATATATTATACGCCTCCGCCTCCAGGGCATTATTAATAAATTATCTCCGTGCGATTTTAATCCAAATATATCACATAGTATGAATCTCGTTGTAAAGTCCAAAAAAAGCCAACAGCTATAGCCGATGCGGAAACATATCAAACAACGAGAAGCGAATACCTAAAACACACAGGAACGGTGATTGCTGAAGATCTAAATAAAATGTGCGTGGACTCAATCTAGGATGCCCAGAGGACGTGGCATGATTCAAATTCTGCGAACACGAATGAGAAACTAATTGCAAACACCTGGGAAAATGACCGGAAAATAGAAAAGAATTGCGGGAAACCAATAAAGATATAATGAAGGCTTTCAGAAGAGATGTGATAAAATACACCTATTGAGAAACTACTGCCACTTATAACGACAGAAGAAGTACTGACATTATTATTCCAAATGGAAAAACAAGTTTCCGAGGCAAGGTTGACCTACTTAAAATGTGTCTTAAAGAAAGGATTACAGCATCGATCAGGAATGAAACAACGCAATCATCATTATTATGAACATTGCTGATCTACAAAATTATGGACACATCAATCTGTTAACTCTGGGATCTTCTATTAAATATTGTGCCTCCCAGGTTTGTTGATAATTTCCTCATGACAGACTTCAAGACGATGTTGAACAGAGTACTGATAATCAGGTTCCTTGTTTGAAGCCATTGTAGATATAAAATTGCTCAACAGTTTCTCATGTACTTTGACTTTTTACTCTTCGTATAGAGCAAAGTTTATTTGTATGAGCTTTCTCAGTTTCTGTAGTGTACCAAGTTCCTGCATCGCATGATAGAGCTGCTGGCGGGACACGCTATCGTAGCCGGCTTTAACATTGACATACGATTACGTTATATTCATAGCACTTCTCCAGAATCTGCATTAGAGTAAACATCTGATCTATTGTCGACCTTCTAGGCTTCGACCTTCGAGGTCCTTCGAGGCCTCCGAGGCCTCTAGCGAAGATCTTGTGCCCTACGTTGAACAACGATATCTCTCTATTGTTTCCGCAATGTTTCTTATCGCCTTTGTTATGTAGAGGTACAATGACTGACATACACCATTCCTCTGGCATTTCCATTCTTGATCAAATGTTTTTAATAAGGTTATGCATTTCATTGGTAAGTCTCACTCCTCCATACTTGAATACTTTTGCCAAGAATCGGTTTTCTACTGCGACGTGATGATTGGTCATTTTCTGTATGGCCTCTTCCATCTCGTTCCGAGTAGGCTCTGACCCGTTCCCATGTGTTACGTCCTCCACACCGAAAGGTTGAATGTCTTCGATGTTTATATTAGCATTCTGAAGTATCCTTTTTATCTTTCCAGGACACCATCTAATTCCTTAATTTGATTACCCCCAGTGTCGCTACAGATAGTTGTGTGTGGTACTCATCCTCTTTTTACTTTCTTAAGTCATTTATAAAGTTCACTCACATATCTTTGGTCGTGGTAGTTACTTAATTCTTTAAGCGCCTCTTTCTCAAGCTCCCGATTTTTGTTTCTGTACAAGGTCTTGACCGCTCTTAGAAGAGATGTGAGAAAATACACCTATCGAGAAACTCCTGCCACCTATAACGACAGAAGAAGTACTAACATTATTGTCCAAAACGGAAAAACAACAAGCTTCCGAGGTCAGAACGATATCGCTACAGAGATCGTTAAGAAAAGTGGAGTGGAGCTGTTACCGACTACTTAACAAGTGTCTTAACAAAGAAAAACAGCGTTGATCTGGAATGGAACAACGCAGTATAATGAACAAAAATGAAACATTGCTGATCTTCAAAATTATAGACGTATCAATCTGTTAACTCACCTGAATTTATTCACAAAGGTCATCACCTCTCAAACACACATTTAGACGTATTGATCTTGCAAAGCTGTACATCTAGTTCCAAGTTGTAATTTACTAATAGGAGGTGAGAATATCCAATAGGTAACATCGCATAAATACGAAGGGCACGAAATAAGTAGAGAAAGCCAAACCTACGAACTGAAAAGACGGACTGGATTATCCTGGGCCACTTTCGGCAAGTGGAGATATGTCCTTAAATACAGTATTCCGCTATCTTTAAAACGAAAGGTGTTCGATCCGAGACTGTGTCCTCTCTCGGATTGAATTCATCTGACTTTGAATTCGCTAATGAATTTACTCGTTAGTGTTAGGGTCTCTGCACGACAGGTTAATACTGGGTATTCTGCCAGTACTGATCCGGTGCCAGTACGTTACAGAGACAATAACTATGACAAAGAAATCCATTAACAAAATAAGAGAATCCCAAATAAGGCGATATGTAGAAAAGCAAAAGTAGGAGATACAGTTGAGTGTTGAAAGTTTGATCTCTGTAAAGTAGAACTGGACTGTGACGTCGCTGTAATACAGAATGGCTGGTGAGTTAAGAAAATTCTGGAATTGCATCAACGATAGTATGGAATTATGTGTAGGGGAAGACTACCATAATATAAGGATATTTGCAGCAAATAGAAGTTATTGGGCAATAAATCTGTGAATACTGGCATTCACTTTTACTCTCGATTAAATAATCATGTGTTAGATATGCTGTATGTAAATTGAAATTTTCATGATGAAAGATGGTGCAAAGTTTTATTTTGATTTTTCTGATTTTGTCGATTACTTCTTGCAAACATATTGTATATTATTTAGCATCGATTGATCATCGACCAACCAAGGCATTGGTTATGAAATTTCAAGTACAATTGAAGAAATTCTCGAAAGCAATCTGTTCCTTGGAAAGGTTTTGTAAACGAACAACTTTTGTTGAATTTAGTTCATTTTCGAATTGTTGATTATTAGTTAGTTTCCGACACATACAAATACAACCAGATTGCCTCACCTGTTACGATGTTGTACATGAATCTTACAGATCCTCGGTCAAATGTTATGACAATTTACTTACACCAATTGGTATGACCCTTTTTTTGAGTTGTGAATTAATCACGCGGAATATACCGGGAACAGATTTTTTTCAGATCAAATTATTCACGCAATATCGAAAGTACTGCAATGTTAGATATACAAAAGAAGGCCTGGATTTATGGCATGTCACAAGCCAATCTACTCCAATAATGTTGCACACAGCATCCATGTAGTTTCAATTACCAATTGATTTAGGTTGACTTCATAAAATGTATCACTGAAAGACGTATCAGCACTTCGTACTATTCAAACCACTTGATGATACTTGATTATCACAAGTTTAACAAAAGAGTTCGAGATTAACGTCTTGAACCCTTTTTTGTCCACCATCGTCCGTAAGGATGCGGTGATATCATGAAACAAGCGCTATCTTTTCAGACCATGCAGACCATGTTTGCTGTTCTCTCCTACACCCCATCAAGCGGGTTGCTTCTGCAAATGTGAATCCAGTGGCTAATTAAATCTGATCAATCCTCGTGGGTGATTGATCCTCGTGGGAGATCGTGGGAGATCGACCTGGATCTTTTGCACTCTACGTTGCTCTCTATAATTAGGCGCTCCCTTGTGTTCCTGCCTCTTATCACAGGATCAAAGTATCTAAGTAGGCTTGTGTTATGTGAAGCTTACAGGACCGAGATATTCGTACGGTGGGACTCCAATTCTCTAAGCGTCGGCTTTGTTGACAATCTAGCTCTATGACGCATACGTGGCAATTAGAAAGATGCGTGAAATAACAAGCCGCAATTTGATGTTCCTTGTGATGCTGTTGTTTTTTCTAGATTTTGACCAGTTTCTTTCCATCTGCGGATTTCTTCCTCGTATGCCCCACTATCCGCATTCATTGAACCTAGGTTATCATTGAAAATGGTTGACTGTTTCGTGTCCTGTCACGTTTTAATTTCAGGTTGGTTGTTTTCAGGCCTATAAATTATCATGATTTTTGTTTTGTCCTCATTGAGCCGTATCGATCGCCCGTATTTTTGAGTCTGGCAATTATGTCTTGTAGTCGTTTTTTGCGGCCTCCAATACTACGGTGTCCTCTGCATATCGCAGACTATTTAGTTTTGAGCCTCCTATTGTTGCGCCTTTTTGCCATTTGTTAAAGGTTTCACGCATCATTTGTTCACTATATATGTTGAAAAATAGTGGAGAAATTATGCATCCTGGGAGCACCCTAGCCTCGAGGTTGAAGTCCTTGGAATATCTATTATTGATCCTAGCAAAGAAGCCAAACCACGTGATGCGGAAAAGCATTTTTTCAATGGGATATCTCTCAAGGCACTTCATTGTACAGAGTTAAACGCCTTGGAGTAATCCACAAAGGATATGTATGTTGCTATGTTAAATAAACTAGATTTCTCAATAATTTGCTGGAGATTTAGGATTTGTTCGCGGGTACTCTTCCTAGGCATGAATCCAGACTGTGTTTTGGATATCTGTGACAGGAGAAAGGATTTCAGTCGTTAATTAATGATTCTAAGCCTGACCTTACTGGCATGAGCTGTCAATGCTATTATACAATAGTTCTTACATTTCGATGGTGCGCTTTTTTGAATATGGATTTGCAGCAGTCTGGCCACTTTTATTAGTATGCGTAGTTTCTTTTCTTTACTTGAGTCGGTTATAACCAGTTCTTCATCGGTGTTGGCATACAGGTCTTCGCAGTAGCGTTTCCATACTTCGCTATTTCTTCTGGTTTGGTGACTGCTTTTCCTTATGAATCTTTGATGATTTGTTTTTGTGGTTTGATGTCTCTCAATAGGTATTGATGCCTCCATTTATTATGGTTTGCGTGTTCTCTTGTTGTAATTGAACATATGTATATCTGATATACGCCTGTTCATATCCCTTCAGCTCAGGCTTCTTGTTTGTTGTTTGAGATAATTTATTTGCGCTTGCTTCTCCTTGGGGTCGCATATTGTTGCTCTGACCATTCTTCTTTGCTCAACGAGTTGCAATGTTTCTTCAGATAACCAGTATTTTTGTGTCCCTTTTAAGTCATGTGGGTTTGTACTATTTACGAGTTTCGTTATCCGTTCCTTTGTGTCTTTCCATGTCTGGTGCGGATCGCCTTTAGATGGTGACTTTGTGCTGTTGGCTAGTACTGGTCGGAATTTCTCAGGAAGTATCTTAAACTTGTATGATGTGGAGATTGGTGGGTTTAGCACATAACGTTATTTTTACTAATCGATCATTGAATACTGGCCAAGTTTCTGGTGGACAAATTTGGCGTCTCCGCTGTAGCTTTTATTTTCTCCGCCCATACTAAAGACTTTGTACTAAAGACATTGTTGTGTAGCCTTTGCTAAAATTGTAAAAAAAATAGCCAATGAAATTTCCATTTTTTGTACATGAAATTTTGGGAATAGTAGGCACTTTTAATAGTCCCATCAGTGGTTGTTAGTAAAAACTTTAAGGTCTACCCTCACCTATAATTGAAAGGCACAAATACAAATCACACCCAATGATATAAATGTTGCATAGAATGTGATGCTATGACTAAACAATTGAAATATTTCTGTAACGTTGAGATTTATCACCGTTTTTGTTTAGTTCTACTGTATATACTTTTTGCAAAATTAATATTCAAGGTCATCTAATTTATTCACGGTTGCTAGATTCCTTGTAAAATTGCTTAGTGATTTAAGCAGTTTGATTGATTGCTATACGAACTCATTGCTAAATTGCAAAAGTTATTTAACACTCCGAGTATCGTTTAAATTTTAATTAATAGAAGGAAACATAATTTGGAACATTGAAGAACATGACACTCACAGGTTAGTAAAATCTAGAACTTTTATAGGAATCGAAAGAAAAGAATTATTTCGGCCGACGGTAAAAACACTTCACTGACGCTAACTTACATAAATTTAAGGTAGTATACGGTGCACTATTGTTATCAGTAGGAATAGAGTTGATTGGTGATTAAATAATAAGTAAAGAAAGCGTATAGTGTTACATTGTATGAGTGTTAGTAATGAAAGCAAAATCTGATTAGAGAAATTTAAATTATGGTGTGAGTAATTGTTAGAGTAGGGTTAGTACATAATTAGGTGAGAATACATTTGAAATAAGTAATTTGCTAGGAGTAGGAAAAAAGTAGTTTAGATGTAGAATTTTTAAGGAGAAGGTACACTGAGGTAGAGGTACACTGATTAAACCTTATGCAGAGTCTAAAATTAATTTAGTTGAAAGTAAAAATTAGATTAAAAATTAGAAGGCGAACCAATTTAGAAGCCCGTCGTCGACTCGAAGTAATAAATGATTTTCAATATTAAAGTAATTTGTTGAAGTGAAATTGAACAGTAAATAAGTAGTAAATATTTGTCGACTGAATTGCCCTGAAGTACATTGGGTAGTTAGTATTAAATTCTATTCTCGCTGTGAGCTTAGATTAACAGATAGCTTCGTGCGTAACATAGAAAAGTACGACTAGATAGGTTTTTTAGTGTTGTGCAACCCGAAGGATTCTATTTGGAAATGTCTACTCACATGTAAGTGTTTTGTTGTGCTATTGATTTTATTGAACTGAACTTATTGAATATCTAATTAAGCATATTTATGTCATTATGTTTGCCTGATTGATAATACTCAATTAATTTGTTGCACTTTTTTCATTTTATTGAACATTAACAAGTGCGTATTTGTTATTTTCTATGCTGATCTATTTACTATATTTTATTGAATTTATTGTTATATTTTTTCTGTGTTATTTTCAATACACCATCGTTAAACGTATTCATGTTTTTATTTGTTCACGCCTATTCCTATGAAAAATAGTGCTTGAGAACCTACAGATTGTTGGTACCGGTCTCTAAATCATCAGCTACACCCATATTTCGCCACGTTTCGTCCGAACCCAAAATTTGGTGGGATGCTTAAGTTCGTACAAGACCTGAACAAATATCACCTCTCCCATTGTCACGTACCTACAAAAAAAAAATACGTGACATTGGGTTAATTATCGGGTTAACATTGGATTAACATTAGTATATTGGGTTAATTATCAGTCTTTTAAGATGATTTTGGTTGATCCATAACTGTGTTAGATTGTCTCTAAATATGTGTAATAATAGTCATTCTAGAATACAAAACGTGCTTATTCGTCAATCCCTGATTCATTCTATGCGATCTATGGTACACTACATCAATAATGCTGTAATCAGATGTAAATTTCTTGTAAATTATTTATATTATTACTACCTGTAATGTAAGTTGTATAATACAAAAAAAAATTGTCTCATCGGAAGAATAAATTCAAATGAATCGAAGAAGAAATGGTGTTTGCTCAGAAATCACGAATAATGAATTGAAATGTTTTAAAATTTACGCGACTTTTAAGTATGTAAAGTCTCAAATCTTGCACTTTATCCGTGTGTTCAACAAGCTTCTAGACACAAAATGTATTAGCATTGAAATGATAAGTGCTAATAATAATACATCCTGCTATCAGATTCTGAATTTGAAATAAAACGAATAGTTCTAACAATCCAGCCAGCAGTTAAACTTGTAGAATAAGATCTAGGCTTGGCGTATAGGAAAGCCAGAGGAATGTATATAATCCGCGGTAGTTTCAGTTTACCATAAAAACAACAAAAATTTTTGAAATCTGTTCACGTAAACTACCATTTACCTTTAGTCGACTTCAACTATACATTATATCTCAGCGCGTCTATACTAACATAAGACGGCTGAGTAAAAGAATAAACAAAGATGTAATACAGTTTACTCATTAAAGTATTGTAACATAACATGTTACTATAAATAAATTAAATAAATAAATTACATAAAACTCAGCACTGGAAAACAAATTTCAATGTAGATTCTATTGAAAACACGGGCTCTTTTGCGTTCTGCTTATTGCTTGCTCCGTACTGTATAGCAGAGTCCGCTGTCGTTTGCTGTGCTATACTGTATGTTACACACAGTATCTATGTTTAAACATGTGCACGCTGCCTATATGCGAGCAGCATATGTGGTGGCCACTCGCTCCGGTGTTATCAGCGTCTACGCTGCAATATGTACGAGGGTGGTTTGACATAAATCTAGCCTTCGATAGATGGCGCTACGTGACAACGAACGCCGCATTGGTGTTGACATCTGCCATCGAAAACATTACGTCTATCAAAATTTGAGGCAGGAAGAACTAATAGTTTGGGTTTTACAGCTATTAGAAGCAAGCAACTTCTGTGTTTTGTGAAAAATGAAAGAAGTCGATTTTCGTCCAGTAATTGAGTTCCTCCACGAGAAAGGGGAAAATAATGCAGAAATCAAAGGCAAACTCGATGCTGTTTATGGCGCACAAATCTCTCAAATCAAAATCCGTCAGCTAGCAGAGACTGAAAACATATCATCTGAGCGTGTACACGCCAGCATACACAAATACATGGATATGAACAAGCTATCCGTGCGATGGTTGTCGCGTTTACTCACTATCGACCTAAAACGCACATGTGTGACGGGTTCGGTGAAGCTTTTGGCGAAGATAAAACATGACCCGAAGGACTTTCTTCATCGATACGTCACTGAAGATGAAACATGGGTCCATTATTACACGCCGGAGACGTGGTGAAAAAGCGGCCAAGGTCCATCGAAGAAGGCGAAGACAACCCGATCGACCGGTAAGGTGATGGCGAAAGTTTTTTGGGATGTGAAAGGCATTATTATTATTGATTACTTGACAAAGTTTAATCAATAAGAATAACTCGTAAAACCATAACTGGGGAGATTACTACGCAGCATTATTGGACTGTTTCGGCGTCAAATTGAAGAAAAAACGTCCTGGTTTGGCACTTACTACGTACTTACTCACAGAGCGGCCGTCGTGCAGGCAAAATTGAACCAATTAGCCTACGAATGGATAGACCACCCACTGTATTTACCCGAAGTATTCCATTGGACTTCTTTTTGTTCCTAAACATAAACAAATGGCTCGGAGGACGCCGTTTTGCAACAAACGATGAAGTGATGACCGAAACTTCCCACTCTTTTGACTTTTGCTCGAAAGAGCAAAATTAAGTTTTGGAAAGCATGATGAACTTCCAAAGTCGTCTTGATAGGTGTATTGCCTTAAAAGGGGATTATATTGAAAAATAAATGATTAAAAACAAAACTCGTAAAAGACCGCGTCGAGAATAAAGTGATGTAGTTGGCTGCTCCTCGCTGCTACTGCGCAGGTTGACTGAATCTACTGTGACGTGCGAGTGCCGCCGGGAAAAGAATTCTGTGTTATGGCTGTAAAGGCTTGGGGCTTGTAAATACCGATATTTGCATAGAATTATGTGTAGAGACCGTATCTGGAAGTAAATGATGTGTGATTAGTCAGATGCTGATCCGTACACACAGCAAAAATTGAGTGACGGCTCAGGCTTATAAACACCGAACTTTTAATATAACAATTTAGTTCCAATTTTTAGAACTTGAAATCAAGACATCCAGGAGCAGCAGCCAGCAGAGCGGCCAGCGAGACATCAGGCAGAGCAATGGTCAGGGACAGTTGCCGAGAAAATAACGCGTTTGTTAAGCGATTTCATATACCATATACAGCTCTAGTTGAATTGGCTAGTAACTAGTTGAAAAATATGGATTGACTAGTAACAGTTACGTAATGCTGGTTGACCAATAATAACCGTAGGAGATTATGGAGGGAAATATGGCGGAATCTATCTTGCCAAGTCGAAAATACCAGTCGGAATACTCTCTGCTGATCCGTTGTGTAAAATACAGACCGAAGTTCGGCACACGAAATAAATATTTATTAAATTGTCAATGTGAAAGTAATAAATAATACTATATAAGTGTCGGGGTGTGTTATGCTGATTTTACTAAGTTCCTAGAGTGCATTGAGGACTATTCCCAGTTCGGCAAGGATTATTATATTATTTGGCAAAGTAACGTTAGAATGTTGTCTTGGCAATTTATAGGCAGCATCCTAGAACTCCGCCAAGGCGGTCAGCCTGCGATTGCTGGTTGCGTTAAGTTTTTCATAAAACCTCTGAAGGGGTTTCTCGTAAATACTGTATTAAATGGCCCAGTTTTAGCAATCCCGTGGAATTTGGTACAAGCTCGCTTTCTTGAACGATACGTGACACGTGCATTGAGGTGCCGGATGCCGACGACTGCAACGACATAAGCAGTCGAATAAATGTACCACTTGTGTGGTTGATCCTGTGTGAGCTTGCAGCTATCGCCGTTAAGTATTCGCATTTTTTTGTGCTTCTTTTCCGCTTCATCCAATTTTAGCTTCATATTAGTTGGTGCTTCACGCAAGTTTCTGGATTTACTGAATATAATTAAAGATTTAGGTCATTTTGGGTAAAGAAATTAAATTTCTGATTTCGAAGATTATTAACCTCACCGCAATTAACTTGGGAGCGGGATATAAGTATTTTAATAATGTTCGGGGGGTTTTATGGAATTTAGTTATGGATGTTAGAATTCACTTAAGTCAGTTTAAAAAAATATATAGTAAGTCATTAACTGTTGGAATTCCTACATTTACATGTAATCAGTTAATCACTAAGTAGGTCTTGGTTGGACCTTTATTAGCAGAGGAGTGGTGTTGTGTTGTATCTAGAGTTGAAGCTTCCAAGGGTTTTAAATATTTTTGTTGATAGACCACCGATTTTAATGTTCCAAATGTTAAAATATCCTTAATAAAATCTAAATCGTTTTATTATTTTTGCAGATAAGAACATGGCTCAAAAATATAAAACAAAAATTGGTTATTTTTGCTCGAAGGTGAATGAAAGATGGTACACCACCGGAAACATTATATTGCAACGATTCTGGTTGGATGAAACTTCAGGTTTTTGCGGTGTGGTTTGACCATTCTCTATCTTATATTAAGCCTATATTAAGCCTACACTTCTATTTCTTGATGGCCACCTTCCGCACACAAAACACGTAGGTGTCATCGGAAAAGCCAGAAGTAATTTTGTGACCATTGTTTCTCTACCGCCTCACACCACGCACAAACTTCGAGTTTTATGTACCCACTCAATCAGTACTACGATAAAGTACTGGAAAAGCTGCTTACTAATCATCCTGGAAGGCTTGCAACCGTTTTCCAACTCTCACAAATCTTTAACGAATCTTACATGAAGGCCTGCACACCACTTAATGCGATTAACGGATTCAAGAAGACTGGAATTTTTCCGTACGACTCCGATGTTTTCACTGACATTGATTTCGCAGCTGCTGAAGTGACTGAGCAAAACGAACCTCAGAATGACAATATGCACGAGGAAAATGATGTGGTCCATGGACAAAATGAAGAAGGCATAGATGAAAAAAATGCGGTCCTTGAGCAGAATGATGAGTCCAATAAAAAAAGTATTGAAAGCAACGAGCAAAATGACGCTTTACCAACAACTGTTTCGCAATCCGTAGCTTCGGTTAATGAACCCTCGACATCGAGGGCATCAAGTGGTTTTAACATTCTGCCAAATGATGTTCATTCACTTTATAAAATGGAACAAGAACAACATAGCTCAAAATCAAGGAAATCTGAAGGCACAGTAGTTTTGAGAAGAAGTCCATATAAAGATCAATTGTTAGAGGAACAACAAAAGAAGGAAAAGCAGGCCGAAGAAAGAGCTTGAAAGAACAAGACTAAATTGGCAGAAAAAAAGTTCCAAAGGAATAAAATAAAAGGCGAAGTATGAGAAAATATACGTGTAATAAAAGAAGGAAACAAATGACGAGAAATCGTCGAAGGAATCCGAAGTGGAAGAAGATTCAGAATGTCTTATTTGTACCGAAAGATTTTTACAGTCTAATTCAGGAGAAGGGTGGGTGCATTGCTCGATGTGCTATCGTTGGGCACATCACGAGTGTGCGGGAATCGACGATAATGACCGCGATCAATTCAGATTTTTTGATATTTTTTTAAGTTGTTTTATTACACAGCGATTTAAGTTTATTTTTACTAAATGTCATTTGGTTTAGCTAAATAAAGTATTTTTGGCTGTCGTTACTTGGTTGTTTTATTACGAAAAAACTCTTAAAATGCATTTAGAACACGGTTTACTTTGCCTTATTTTAGGAATCATTTTGCCCAACCTATCAGGGTAAATCTTTTGCAAACATCTACACTACTGCCCTCAACAACTGCTTACCTATTATATCAAAAAATTGGTACGGCAATATTTAAATACAGTGGACCGATATTCCAAAAAAATATATTTGAACTTCTTCTTTTATATACTTTTTACAGGCATTTCTAGTTTAAGGGGATCATTTTGGACCACCATCCACTACGTATTCAAGTTGGAATTTGAGGAGAACATAATTATGTGTACAAGTTTCTAAATAATAATAAAGTAATTTAATTAATTAGTAAACAATGTTTCGAATGATATGTTTCATGCTGGCCCCAAAGTTAGTTAAGCGGACGCATCTGCTTGATTCTATGTTTTTTTTTTTCTTTCAAAGTTTACATGGACAATGAGCCACGATTTTTCAGATTGCTTTAAGAAATAAATTTTTATGTTTTCCGTGAATTTATTGTGTACATCTGGCCTATTGAATAAGCCTTTTCTAGTTTTGTGTTTTCTGTTTTCCGCTAATCGGTTGCAATTATTTTCGGAATTTTTAGCAATCTGCAGTAAGTACTGTGCACCAGTGGAAAATGTATAAGTACCAGATGTGTAGCGTGCGAGATACAGGCGCCACGCAGAGACATTTATATTTAATTAGGTATTAGTTATAATTATAAATATCGATGTATAAATATGATATAATACACTTGAGGAGTATAGATTCAATGTTGGCTTAAGAATCTATTCAAAGGAAGTATAGTCTGGTTAGCCAATGTTGACCATCGACTTATGAGGAAGAGGGTGAAACTAAGAAGAGAAATTTAGAAAGATTTATTTCAACTCAGTGACGTTTGGTTACCAATATAAATTAATAAAATAATTTTTTTACCAATTATTTACAATAAAAAAATATCTGTATTAACTATTTGTGTTATTAGATGCATTGCGTTAGAAAGGAATCTATTTTCATTACATTTCATGCATGTTTATAAAATTTATAACATTTA